>BCNH02000004.1:16498754-16519597 GCA_001662345.2 Metrosideros polymorpha var. glaberrima | reverse complement strand
GAGAGAGAGGGAGGGAGGGAGGGAGGGAGGGAGAGGTCGGTCCTAGTTTATGCCAATTTACTTGATGTCTCAAGTCCATCTTTGACAGATTTTCTACATTTGATATCAGTACAAAGAACTCAACTACAATCAGGACAGGTGTGATAGCTAAGCAGACATTTCAGAGGCAAATGAAAAAGGCAAATACCGAGTAACTTGGTTTTAATGCATGAGCAGCTGCAATATAGATAGCTGATTGGCTGTACAGTTCATTAGGAGAAATTTCTTTTGCATTGGCTGATCCCCCCGTCCTTAATGTGTCCTCTGCCAACCCATACTGTCAACATTGTTCCAGCAAATAGAATAAACATCTTCTCTTTCTAAATATATCATGCAAAAGTTGCGGTAGAATTTAACATTTGGTGTCTGTATGATACACATTGTTTAACTGTCTATCACAGTAAATAAGTTAAATTATACTAACCAGAACAGTCCCGAGGTTGTAAATTGCTCGATGGAAATCAAATTGTAACTGTATTGCTGCACGAAACTGCATCATAGACAGAAAAGAGACGTAATGAAGTAGAGTTTACCGAAATATTAGAGGAGAATGAGGCTACAAAATTAGATTAATCTACCCCTACACAATCAGTAAAATTCTGCTAGTTCTGCAATAATTCGCACACCTTGCTTATAGCAGTCCTCACTATGGTTTGTTTCTCACGAGCAGGAACAATTGCACTGAGTTCCTACATAGAATGCTCGAAGTTAAAACTCAAAGAAAAATTTTCATATTCAGCTTAAATAATTTCCCGATATCTGCAAGAATAAAACAATTTTAATATGGATGACTTTCCCTCTAAAGTCTGAAGTCGTTTTGCACAAGGGGCAATACCCATTCGTTACCTTTGATACTAGAATTTTCTTTATCCTTCAGAAAGAAAAAAAGATCTAGAAAAGGAGCAAACAGAGAACTTTTGTGACAGTATTGTGAAACTAATGGCTGTTTAATGACACATACCTGTAAAGCAAGCCCCCAGTTGTTAAGTGCCTGCAAAAGAAATGGTGTGAAGGTTTTGTCAATTTATTGATCTGCAAATTCTTGGCTTCATTGTGATCACTTCCAGAATAAATCATAATAAAACACACTCGAAGGCACAAAAAACTGTAAAAGCTGAAAGATGTAGCCAATATGCTTAAGATGAAGTTCAATCAATGAAGTACCGAACTACGAGGAGCATACCTGAGGACTGTTCCAATTGAGTTGGACTGCTTTTTCATAGTTTCTGGTTGCCTGTAAAACAAGATGAACAACAAATTACATGCAAAGCGGCATAGAGATTTTGAGCAAAACAAATAGACTTATAATGATTTGAAATTGGCGTACACTCTAGGTTCTACCATTCTAGATAAGCATAGTATCTCTTTGTATATGTAGGACGCGTTCTTTATTATCATGATCGAGGAACATCGACTTATTTAGGCTCAGAACTACAACTAGTACTACTACCAAGACCTCATCCATGGGCAAACCTAGGCTGGCCGGGTTGGGTACTCCTTGCCCAGGCCCACCCATGATTTCAGAAAATGTTAAATTTTCTTCATCAAATGACCGGGCCCAAAAAGGACTATGCTTGCTTAAGACTGTCAAATTGTGAGGCCCGGTGGGCCTGGACGGACCTTGCTAGCTGTCAGGCTACTACTTCTACTACTATGATGATGGAACAATGATAAGGTATCCCATTAAGTTGCCATCAATTATATGGATCCTCTTATACCATTTCACCTTATTTTGCAACAAATCAATAATTTCCAAATTATCAAGATCTCGTTCCTTATAGCCACTTTTCATGTCTTTTTATGCTTTCTCCTGCCCCCTTTAGCTCATATCTCCAAGTCCATCATAGAGTCACATTCACGCAGAAGAGCATATGTTTGAGTGAGGGAGGAAAAGACAGAACACATTCCAAAAGTTGTAGATAAGAGTTCTTAATATAGAAAAAATTTCTCTCACAATGTGGAAGAAGAACTTCATTGACAATATACCGGTTGTGTGTCACAAACTACAAAGGTAGTGTTTATGTAGGGAAAAGAGAAGTCTAGGTGAGTGAGTCGCAACCAGAAGATGCTTTAGAAAGAAGATCAAAGAAGATTATTTGTTATTAGGGGGATCAAGTCTAATAGTGATGAGGCGGATGTGGATAAATCTCAAAACAATCTTAAAATATATGATCCAGGTAATGTATCTGGTGGATAGACTTTGATATTTTGATATTGGTGTCACCTAGTTAAAATTAAGACTAATCATAAACAGGAAATGCCCATTTTGAGATAGCAATAGGGTGAAATGGAAGACGGATAAAGTTTATTTTGCTGTCGAGAGATCATACTTAGAGCAAGAATTCTCTAGTTGTTCCGAGAAAATCATACAGGGATGTGTAAATTTAGCTCCAGATGGAGCGTTTGCCTCAACCGGAAACTATGCTATACACCTCTGCAAAAGTACAGTTTTAAATGAGGACATAAAGATCGGTTTCTCGTCTTCAATAAAAATAGGTCATGCTTTAGATAGCATCTAACTCCCGTGAGTAGTCTGACTTATCATCACTTAGTTAAGATTTTGATAGTTTATGTATCTAGGCCACAGTCATTGGTCAAGTCCCCAAGATATCATAAATTGAGTAGTTACTTCTTGTCCCTGCTCTACTTTGATTGTTATTTTAACAAGTTCCTACTGGCTAAAGCATTTAAAAGCATTTCCAAGTTGAATCCATGGGCTTCTTAAATTTCAAACAGCTGATAGGTACAAAGTCAGTTTCAGTTTTTTTTTTTTTTGAAAATCAAAACATTTAAGAGAGAAATAGCTACGATATGGACTGCATCCTGTGAATGCGAAGTCCTTGATGCTATGTTTGAAAATTTAAAAGAATGTCATACTATAACTTATCATTATGGCACCAACCAATTATTAGCGCAATTAAATAGCAGCAGAGAAGACTTAATAGACAAAGCAAAAACAACCCCAAGTACAAGTAAACCTAGAATTACAATAAAGATGAGGAAAAAACCTGCTTCCAAAACTCTTCAGCCTCCTTTGTACGACCTCGCATTTTAGCCCTGTCAGAAATAGCTATTGCCCAGTTGTAGAAAGCCTGTCACAATAGTGAAACAAAAAAGAAAGCGATGGCCAATGAGAAAATACATTCATGGACTGCCAAAGTCATAGGTGCAGGCACGCAGTTAGATGTAGTAGATTATCCCGGTGCCTAATAATCACAAGGTAATTCATCTAACTCATGTGTAAACAAGTAAGACCTTGCAAAATGCTCATCGATAAATTATTTCATCTAATTCAAATGTAATTCTTCAGCTTCAAAGTATTCTCAACAAAAAATGGGTTTCTCACAAGGGTCTTTATTAGTCTACATGTCATTCTTTCCCAGAAAAATCTTGCTTGCTTACATCATGAAGTGTAGGGCAAAGACGGGTAGCCTCATCATATTTTTTACAGGCTTCCTCAAGTAAAGCGTCCTTCGAAGGTGACGTAGAATCAGGACTAACAACATCCGCACTTTCCTGCATGAGTCAAACTCCAGTTAGATAAAATAATCACATGGCATAGAGGATGAGTACACAATCTTCTGAAGTAACATGACACTGATGACACTTTTTATGATTCTGAAATTACATTGCAGAAGAATACAAAAGAAACTTAACCACATGAGCATGAGACCATTGTTAGACTTGTCAGAGTTCTTATCACATAAGATATGTTATGCCAGCACAGCATAGAGGGAGATAGAGAAAGAGGCTCTGCTAAAATCGACCTCGTACGTCAATGTTGCAGTTAGTCAACTGTAACTGACTTAGGGAAATGTAGAACCCAATAAAATATGTCCCCTGGCACTTGGTACCTTCGTGTCCTCGATAAATTAAAGTCTCATGTTTATAGAGAACTATCATGTATGCTCAAGCAGTAGTCCACGTACAATATCACGTAGGCACAACAAGAATCATCATTGTCCATGAATAGGACATTTTCTATAGGACTATGTCAAAACTCAGAGGATATTTGCTGTGGATCCAAGAAAGTATTGTAAATTTATACAATGAAACAATAAAATCAAACAGAATCCAGACCTGAAGAACCAAAGCCCAATTATATAATGCATCATAATCTCCTGGATTTCTGGAAATCGCACTAGCATACCTACAAAATATCATTATTCATTAAAAAACAGATATGTTATTAACTATGAAATTAACAAAGAAGCTTAATCAAAGACAATGCTAGTGCTGATTCATGCACAACCCTCTATGCTTCTATGACAGGGAAAGAAATATGATGGAGAAAATGTCATAGGATGCATTCAGATGAAATTTCTCTTGGCACTAATAATGTTGGAGAACAGGCCTCTGGTTATGATTGAATTTTTATAGTTCCAACTACTAGTTACTATAATACATGACAGCACCTTCGAGCGGCATATGTAAGAATACGTTGACGAGACCTGCCCTCCTCATCAACACCAGTAACGCTATCAATCAACTCCATTGCAGCATTATTCTGCTCCGCATTAGATTGTTGCATACTTTCTTGACTGAATAATACAAAATATACACAATGTGAGGCTTCACAAGATAAAACTGAAGAAGTATCAGAACAAATTAAAGTTCACAGCAATGGCTTCAACTTCTCACAATAAGACAACAAGTAGAGCACAAATTGCTTTTGCAACAAAGGAGCAAAGGAGGCAGCAAGAACTTGACAAGATTATAACTTCATGTAATTATACTGGCTACTTAACTCCAGGATCACAAGCTATGAAAATCATCGTCAGCTGCTACAAATGCCATTAGAGTTCTCAAATGCGAGATATTAATCATTTTTAAATACAGCTTTCTTCATCTTGCAAAATCTTAACAACCATTGCAAATATAGTGAAAGTTGAGTAAAGTTTTTGAATTAATGCCCAATAGATGTCAATTTTAGACCAATTATCCTCCAATGACCTAACCCTTTCCTCCAAAATAACATAATCGGCTCTTGAGTGTTTCAAACTTAAAATCTTACCATATTCAGGAAGTCTAGGCAGATGTGAACTCTAACCAAGTATGAGCACCATACGACCACCAGATATTGCAAATGACTAACTTCTAATAGTGTCGGACTCCTTCTCTATAACTATTAGCACAAATATCGCATGATATAGTAAAAATTGAAGCTTTAAAGATAGACCGAACGGTCTGCCATGCAATTTCACGGTGAAATGCCTAATTCATAACTGGTTTATCTGGCGAACTTAAGAAATTTAATCGCATCAGCGAAACAGCTACTCCCTACAATTGATTATTTAGAACCATGATCACCCTAGACTAGAATACATCATAATTTCTTGCTCTGAATTAGTGAAAACTGCAATAAACGACCAATAATTTTAGGATTAGAACTCTGACAAATGCTTCACGTTCTAAAAATGCTTCAAACGCTCGCGCACGGTAGATCAAAAACCCCTAAACCCCTAATAGTCAGAATCTAACTTGCCCCAACGAACTTGAAACTCCCAAACATAACAACCTTAATCCAGAATCTCCATAGAACTTCACCAATTCTCGAGGATCCGATTCAAATGCCACAGAGTAACAGCTGCATTCCAATTCTAACCACAGCGACCAATCATTTCCACCTATAACCTCAATCTCAACTCATCAAGGACCTAATTTCCTAACGCGAATCAGAGCTCTGACCTGTATGGGGAGTTCACTTCTCGCCTCTCCCCATCCGGATTGTTCGGGCTCTCGGTCGCATCGTCGTTCTTCAATTCGTTCAGCAATTCCCGCATCGTGAATGTGCGGTTCCCTTCGTCCTTCCGCAGCTCCGGACGCACAGGCGCTTCTTCCTTCGGAGAAGAGTCGCTCTCTGGTTCGCCGGATTGGATCGCCGATTCTTCGGGCTCTTCCTTCTCGGGATCTGCATCGCTCGACACTACCTCCGGCTCTTCCGGTTCTGGTTTTGGCTCTGGTCTTGGTTCTGGTTCTGGTTCATGGTCGGGTCCATTTTGCAGTTCGGGTTCTTCGGCGGTCGTAGACATTGGCAATGGCTGATCCAGAGAGAGAGAGAGAGAGAGAGAGAGAGAGAGATCTGTCAAACGAGAATGTTACATAGGAGATGACTGTTGATGTTAGACCAGGGAGGAAAGTACATGCGATTGTTCTAAAAATCGTAATTTCATATTTGGTCCTCTTTAGACTTATCATTATGCAACGGAGCCCCTCTGATAAATTAAACTTGTGCAATCGAGTCCTCCTCCCTTTACGGCATAAAATCGCTCTTGTTGCGCAGCCGAATTGAAAGAGGACGAACTGGAGGAGAAAGTGAAGAGGGGACAAAGTGAGGCCAAAAAGTCGTGGGGACAGAGTTGTGACGGTGCTAGTCATTAGGGGTCAGCAAAGTTGTCCGGACCGGCCTGGACCAAATCGGGACCGGACCGGACCTGTCGTTTTGGTCTCTGATCTAGTCCTCGGTCCCTATAAGTGGAATCGGTGGCTGGGCGATCCAGTCCTTGGTTCCGGGGCATAGGATCAGACTAGACCACCCGGGCCCGGCTCGGACTAGTCTCTATATAATATATTTACATTTTTTAAAAAATTTCTTAACCCAGGGCACTGCCTCTCAAGGAAGAGCTGTCTTTGTGCCATAGTCTTAAAATATGCATCTTGAAGCTTTTTTTCTGCTTAACTGCAACGTTTTTTTTTCACTCTGATGATGCATATAGAGATGGACTTTCAGAGCCTCTATATGATTATGTTCTTTAGTTAACGTTATGTAAAACAGTGAGGTCGTGAAGGAGTCTTGAACTTGATTCAAGCAGAAGTGGTAAAGCCCAATCTTGGGATTCTCTCTTCCAAAGTCATACTATACTCACTGCGGAATTCGAAGTGGGTGTTTCTTCTCTTGCGTGCAGTTTGATTTCCCTAAGTTTAGCACAAGCAAAATTTTTTTTTGGTCGGAGCACAAGTGATTTGATAAGTGTGAAGAAGCCTCAAATCCGAAACATTCTCGTGGAATACAAATGGAAGCTAATTTGTTTACAGGTCCCACTAGAACCGGACCGGACTACCGGTCGGGTCCCAATCTCGAAAACATGGGACCGAGATTATCGATCCAGTCCTCGATTCCATACGAGGATCAGACCAACCCGGACCGTACACACCCCTACTAGTTATTCATCTTATCAAGAGAGTGTTGCATCTTGACAAGGGTCTCCGGTCCTCGCCTAAGCCATGTTCACTAATTAACCAAGCAATAGTGGCAGTGCCGCCATCAAAATTTATGCTTTCCCATATCAATTGAAAGAATGATTTGATTTTATAAATTGAACAAAATAGAAAACTTCACAAAAGAAGAGTTTGAATACTCAATTGTACCAACAAAATAAGTTGAAAGCCCAAACATGAAATGATCCCATTTAGAAAGTGTCGAATTCTCTTTAAAAAGAATCAATTTTGGGTCAAGTCTTGATTTTGGTCCAAACTTTTTTTTATCTCATAAAAAAAGCACCTCTTTAGCTCAAGTCTCAATATTGGCCTAAACTTTTTTTTGACTCATAAGAGAGCACCAAATTTCAGTTGGTATCCAAATTAGGCCCCTATGAAGATTCCGTCCAAACTTTAGCTTGTAATCGTTGAGTACACGTGGAATGACACGTCGCATCTTTAGTGACATTCATTGGACGGAAACTTGATGATGGTCAGATTTGAGTATTAACTGAAAGTTGGTATTAATTTATATAACAAAAAAAGTTTGAGTCAGAATTAGGACCCAAGCTAAAAAATAGTGCTTTTCTTGAGATAAAAAAAGTTTGGGCCACAATTAGGACTTGAGTTAAAATTAATGCTTTTTTTATAAAATCAAAAAAAAAATTAGGCCAAAATTGAGATCCAAGTTAAAAAAAAATTGATGCTTTTAAGGGAATCATGCTATTTTGATGACGAGAAGAATATCATCAAAATCAAGAGATATGGTAAATAGGTTTAGCCTATGGTGCCTCGAAGTATTGTGCCTTGGGTCCTAGGCCATCGTTGCAGATCAGTTCATTTTTCTCACAGTGAAATATAAAGGGTAAAACTTTGTAACATTATATCATATAGGTCTTGCTTGTTTCATGAAAAATAAACATTTTGAAATATATATATTTTTATTTCGGATTATTTATATTGCTTAGTAAAATGAGGTAATGGAAAATATCCTTATTACCAACGAAAAGGTCTACGCATATATTGTTGCTAATACTAAAAATGTTTTTCACCAATTTATTTTTCGAAGGAATAAAAGCTATTAAAATTCGAAAGTTATTTTCCAATTATTCACGAAATAAGCGGATAGTTAGAGTAACTCTTCCCTCCCTATTTTATAGGATGACACGTCCTTAGTTTCAACTTTAACTTCTGAAACCATATCAATATTACTAACTACTCTACTTATCGCCTCTTCTAAGATCCATTTAAAAGGGGGCCCCCAAAATGCACAAGATTTGAACACACTGCAATGGGGCGGTGTGTTCGGTTCCCATGGCTTTAACACCAAAAGATTGCCGACAAAAGACCAAGGGCTTATATCTAGGGGTGTTCATGGTCTGGGTGGGCGGTTCCCACTCTAGAACCGGGAACCACTCACTAAGGACCGGTTTCAAAAAATTGAAACCGGGAACCGCCCGTTGATTCCATGGACCACCCGAGGACTGGATTGCCGGTCCGATCCGGTCCGGTTCTCGGGTGGGTCCATGGAACCGGTCTCTTATACATCACATCTTTGTCGACAACTGTAATCGTGATAAATATTAAAAAAAAACTACCTACAGAATGGTATGCTTGAAAGTGTTAAACTTCCCAACAAAAGCATCCAAAATGCGACCTTGTAAAAAGTAATAAATAAAACCATTTTGTCACAACAAAATAGATAGTAAAGCAAATGAAGACGAAGTAAAAAAACTCAGACTAGCAGATTACGGGGCTTGAAGGAGGAGAGCCGGATGGGAGTGGGTCGAGGTGACGAATCAACCCACTGTTTGACGAATCAAGGCAGAAAAGGTTGTCCTTGTGAAGAAAACCAATGCAATTTTAGTTCTACGGTATTTGAAGCAAACGACAAATGCGGAGCTGGAGAAAGCCGAAAACCCTAACCAGTGGAGAAAAGACAAAGAAAAGGGAAAATGAAAACTCTAACCTTTACGCGACGAGTTGAAAGTCCTCTCTCCCTTTGACTAAGCCTTGTCTTAGTGAGCGACGAGCGACAAGCTAGAGGGGACCAAGAGTGAGAGTGAGAGAGGTAGGCGAACAAGAGTTGAGACGAGAGTGAGAGTTGAGAAAGGTAGACGAGACGATAAAGAATGTTTTTGTCAAGTGTGAAGATTAAAGAATGAGGGTTTTACTTTTACCCAAAAGAACACTATTTTTAGTATTATATATTATATAGTGGTTCGATCCGAGTGGGCGGGCGGGCGGTTCTGCACCTGGAATGGGGAATCAGACCAGTATTCAACGGTTCCAAGAAATTGAAACCGGGAATTGGATCACTTCCCTTAAGAACCACCAGTTCTTGGGCGGTTCGGTCCGGTTCTTGGGCGAATGGGCGGTTCCCGATTCTTTTGCACACCCCTACCTATATCCATCGCCCTATTCTTTGCAACTCCAAATTCAAATGTGAAAGCAAATATATCGGTTCCGTTTGAGTAATTTCGACATTTTCTAATCTCCATGCTTTCTTCATGGTTTATTGGGGGGAAAGTACTAAAAAGGTCCCAAATCAATTGCACTTGTGCTAATTCAGTTCGAAACTTTTAATTGTGTTAATTTAATCCTAAACATTTTCACGTTTTGCTAATTGAATCCATCCGGCCAATTTACATGAAAAATTGTTGATGTGGACACATTTTTAAAAATAATTTTTTGAGTTTTTTTATAATAATTTTTTCTTTTCTTTACTCTTTTTTTGGACTAAGGGTCGGCAAGGGCACCAACTAACCCTCGTCAGCTCTAGGTGAGGGCCTCGACACCCTCGCTCAAGGCAGCGAGGGCGGTTGCATCCTCGCTTGGCCCGAATATGGTGAGGGCGATGCGGCCCTTGGTAGATTTGGGCAAGGGATAGTGTGCCATCGCTCTGGCTGGCAAGGGCATCACGGCCCTCGCCCACCCAGTGCCGGCGAGGGTTGTCGACCCTTAATCCAAACAATAAAAAGAGTTAAGAAAAGAAAAGAAAAAACCAAAAAAAATTACAAATTAAAATATATATAGGACCATCGACATCCACGTCATCGATTTCCTACTTAAATTGGTCAGATAAATTCAATTGACAAGATGTAAAAAGGTTTATGACTAAATTGACACAATTGAAATGTTTAGAACTGAAATGGCACAAATGCAATAAGTATATGACTTTTTTGGTAATTTTCTCGATATATTGGAAAAACTTGAAAATTATATTTAGAGCTTTTGTTTAACTGCCGAAAGATAGTTAACTTATCATTCTTCGCTTGGTAAGATGTCGTCCGTAAGAGTAACCTCATTTATTGACCACATCTTCCCTAACCTTTTTATAGAAGGATGTCATTTGCTGCTTCAAATTTTCTGCCTCATTAATGGTTTGCCAAGCGAGATACTAAAGAGCGCGCATGATAACCATTCTGTTTTTAGTCAAGAAATAGGTTTGGAACAAAAATAACAAATACAAATTTTCTACTTTCTATTTTTGGAATAGAAATAGAAATAAAACTCTTATTTATTTCTTTCTCTCCTCTCTCTCTCGCCTGCCCGCCTCCTCCCTTCCCTCTGCCAGTAGGGAAATAGGAATTTAATATTGTTATCAAATCAATTTCTTTGTTCATAAACTTGTTCAGGGAATAAAAATAGAAAAGCCATAAATTGATTTAAAAAACAAAATGCTTATCATTCGCGTCCTAACAGGCTGAAGAATGACTGAAATAGTCCATAGAGACTCCAATCCAGATCGAGATAGATAGGAGAGGAAATCCCAATGAGCCGAGAGAAATCTTCCCCAATCAAAGCAAGAAAAGCCATGCAGGGACAAAGGAAAAAAGAATAAAGTGCGGGAAGGATTTTGAGTGGAAATTTAGGAATTGGGGAAGATGGGACAATGAGGTTAGGGTTTAAGGAACATTAAGGTTTTCGATTTCTGAAAAGCCACCCATAAGGTAGAGGATAATTCTTCAAAGAAGAGAGAAGTCTCCCTGTACAAGCCCGTATGTGATTTTAATCTTACGACATTTTTTGTTAGACCATGGCCTTCGACCTCAAGCACCATAATACAGTTTTATTGAAGCTTTTATTCTCCAAAAATAAAAATGTGCACAATCTATACTAAGGGGTGCCAAGTGGCTGCTTGCAGAACCTTTTCCAATGTGTAAGGGTCCTTAATCACATGTATATCATCATAATCTGATGCAAAATCTTTCTAACATACAAGCCGCGAAAATAAAGACATATTCCCAATAAGGGATTGTAAACTACTCCCATGATTCCGATCAATTGATTCACAAACAAGTCGCACCTGGTTAACATGAAAGTAATTTCACAAAGAGAGCTACTACTTCCACACCCCCAAATACATAGCCCAATTAACATCTATCCATCTAAATAGCAAACCGACCCTTACGTCAAGTTTTTTTTTTGTCAACCGTATCTTTAACTCTCCTCTTTCTGACTTTTGTTCTACCTCTTGCAGAACGTGGGAGTCGAACCCCGCACTTATGATATTAGAGTCTCTACCCCCAACCTCTTTACCAGCAGGGCCACAATGCCTATTTCACTTTCTTCTCTCCCACTAAACCATCCGTCCGACAATGTGAGAAGAACAAGGGGAGAAGCATATGCAATGCTACCTCTGCACGTAATCTATCTCCAAGGAACAGGTCGCGATTGGGCTTATCCCCCCATTGCCAGCATGAATTTCTTGAAAGCCAAAATTGCTGGTGAATGCCGTTGTGTTGATGTTGGCTTTTTGCATGATAGATAGTGATGACAGCACAACTGCTTCTACAATTATAACTATTTGTCATGACTTGTGCATCACCCTTCTTATTTGTGGATATTTAATTTGTAAATTTTCAACATTTGGAAAACTAAAAAATAAGCGCGGAAGAGGTAGCGCGTGCTTTGCATCTAGCTCAATATTTTTTTAAAAAAGTTATTATAGGTTAAAAGTAAATGTATATGCAAAATAAATAAAAAAAGTAAAAGTTATTTCAAACCCACATAGTATTCTCGATGACTCAGTCTAATTTCCCATTTTGCTTTCTCTACCTAAAAGGACGATGCGTTTCGTTCATTTTTTTTTTTTCTATTTTAAACGCCTGCAACAAAAAATAAAACTTCGAAATCTTATAGGAAAGAAGATAAATAGGCCAATAGTAAAAGCAAAGCAGCAATAAATTTTCGATAGGTGAAGGCGAACTAGAAGTTCTCCAATTCACCCCTCAGAAGTTTCACAGAGTCGGACAACGATAAGAAAATAATAAAATTAGTAGGAATTAATTAACGAGACTCCCAATAATGCGTATTTGCTTAAAGCCATTAAACAAAACCAATTAGGCGTTACGTTAGGTTAACAAATTCAATTGGTTCATCCCAATTCTGCTCACCAACCTCCTCCTCCTCTCATCTCCCCCATCCCTCTTCTCTCTCTTTATATGCTCAACCGCACCACATCATGAAAATCACCGGAGCCACCAGCTGTCTTGGTTTCTTATCGACCTTGGGAAGATGTCCGCCAACAAATCGGCCGCCGAGCGCACAGGAGCAGAGATCGTGTACGGCACGGAGGAGTGCTACCGCCACTCCATAGAGCTCCTCCAAGAGCTTGGTTTTCCCAAGGGTGTCCTCCCGCTTCAGGTGAGGCGTTCGCCGCGATAGCTTAATTCGATTTGGTCCAGCTCGGTTGAGTTCAATTTGATTTCCCTCTCCCTTGCCCACTACTTTCGAGTTTTCTTTAATAATAAAAAAGTTATATATACGAAATTTGAGTATATAACCTAATGTCTCGCTTGTAAACCTGAAATTCTCGGTCCGGGGGTCCTCGTTCAGGACTTGGAAGAGTGCGGGCGTGTGCGGGAGACGGGGTTCGTGTGGATGAAGCAGAAGGCGCCGTACGAGCACTTCTTCGTGAACACGGGCACACGCGTGAGCTACGCGACGGAGGTCACCGCCTACGTGGAGAAGTCAAGGATGAAGAAGATGACCGGGATCAAGAGCAGGCAGATGCTCCTGTGGGTGCCCATCACGGAGATGAGCTTCGAGGAACCGGCGGCCGGCAAGATCATGTTCAAGACGCCGATGGGGATTGGCAAGTCCTTCCCGGTCACCGCCTTCATGACGGACGAGGAAAAGAGCAAGTACTTGTTGGAGAAGGGAAATTGAAATATCAGTAAGGGAGAGAATAAATTAAAATCTCTCTGATTTCTGTTTATTTTGCTCTTATTTTGTTGGAGATGGTCCAATTGTTTTCTTGGATCAGACTATCGATATCTTCTGGTCATTCTGCCGGTGATTAATCTTTGAATTGCATGGCATATTAGCTTCTTGTCAGTGAGTTACTTTCGCAATTGGGCCAAAGCATAGAGATCCTGTTAAGGTGTTGCAATTACTGTGATGACTATAGCTCTTCATGGGCCTGATCGGGCCGCAACGTTCGCCTAGCTTTGGGCTCAAATTGAGAATTCAATTTGGATCTTGATTGCGTCTGCGTAAGCTACCATCTTCCAATGTATCTCTGTGCATTTTCCTTTAAGGTCCCGAAGGAATTTCTTCCTCTTTTTCTATGAACGTGCACATGGACGGAGAACAGCAAAAAGTTGAGATTATACTACTGTCCGTACCCAATTCTTATCCACATAGAATTGTTTGATATAAAATGATAGTGCTCCAATCATGTAGTAATGGTACTTGTATTTGTCAAAGTGTAAAACATCAAATTTCGACCTAGCAATGCGTTGTGCAGTTTTGCGAAACAAACTCAGGTCAGAGATTCAAGGAAGATTACAAGCATGTGGGATACTTACGTTTGTCAAATAGGAGCAATCTTTGCCAAAAGAAACCGGTTCCCGGCTTAGAACCGAGAACAAACCCTATACCTTAGGTTTCAAAAGATTGGAACCAGGAACCGAATTGACCGTTTTCAATTCGATTCCAATTCTTGACCCATTATATGTTTTGGGTAAAAAACCCAAATTGTAATAATGAAATATAAAAGCGGCAACACTTCATTGCAAAAACATTTGTTGATTAAGCAAGCGGCTATATTATTGTTTGTCGATGTCGAAGACCACGGTTCAATTTTGAATGGGTGAGAAGCAATTTTTTTTCCTTAAAAGAGGCTTCAAAAGAGATAAAGGGCCGGGTAGTCTGATTTCTAAGTTAAACTTCTGTTTCCGACCTTGCAACCCAGTACCGAACCGGTTCTTCATAGAACAGGCCTTAAATCGATCGATCTAGGCCGATTTGATTCGTTTTTTGGATTGCTTCGGGGTCGGGTGCTCACCCTACGTCAAAGCATGCATGCAAGTTAAAAGAGGTTGAGTTGGAAATGTCACGGGCAGCGTGGCTAAATTCAAGCAAGGTGGTTTCCAAGCAATGAAGCAACGCGAAGAAACCGACGACAATGTTTTTTTTGTAAGTTAGGGTTTCGGAGGAAGACGGTGTTAGGTTATGGTACACAATCATAACGAAATAGAGTAAAGACAAGAAAGAGAAATTGAGATCCAAGGTTTTATCATGATTCACCTTTAAACTAGGGCTATATCCAGCAGAGGATTCCACTATAATTAGCATATCGTACTTCTCAATTACATCACTCAATTATAAGAGAATGGGCCACATCTCGACAGAAAGAGGGTCCTCGTGTTTTTCTAGTCGATGGAGAGTATAAACCACACCCCAACAAAAGAAGCCACACATATTGCCCATCAGTTACTCTTCGAGAATTGTTAGTAGTTGGTATTCATTGCACGTCTCATATTCTTTTCATGTCTTCTAACTTCCTTGTAACTTCGATTTTAATATAATTTACTTTTCCTCACTCTTAGATTTATAGATTTGACGTCCTTCGCACATCTTGTGCTCGAGCGTGAAACCGCGGAGCCATCTCAATCGCTCTCCAATTGCCTGAAGCCGGATTGCCTCGGCGCTACGTCGTTTCTTGTCAAAATCTCTTTTGGCACGCCCGCATGTCGATTCTCCCGCGACGCCCAAGGAAGACAATAGTCTTGGTCTCTCTCTATGTAGCCAACCAACTTCGTCCCAAGTTTGCTTAATTTTGAATTCCGAATTTTACCATTCTTAATGTTACGTTGCTATTCGACACTCTTTCCATGATCGCGTGTGTTATGCATGTGTCTATCTTCCTCACCGTCAAAATCAAATTGGGTAATCATATTTTTAAAAATAAGTGGCTATCGATGCTTATGAAACAATAGATATATATTAAGTCCTGACTAAGTTTACTGATGTATGAGTCAATTTTTCAATGAATTGGCATTGACATTCGAGAAGATAACGTGGGACATCCTAGACCCACATCCGATAAGCCCGAAACGTGGGAGGATTTGGTGCTACTCGCTTCGGCCATCTTCCTAATGTGTATACGTTTCGCAGAAAACAATGAAGAAAAACGAGAGTAGACCAAGGTGGTGGATGATGAATTGATGATTCGTCGTGTGATGCTCCTAAGTTAAGTTGTGATGGAACATGATGTCAGCTTCCAATCAAGCCCGACGATAACAGGCAAAAGAGGGAGAAAAGCAAAGCAGAGGCGCTCGTTTTCCACTAGTTCATTGAGGTTTTGGATAAGACTCCGACCTCAGCCTCTTGCTCTCGTCATGCCCACGTTTTTCGGAAAATTACCAAAAAATTCTTAAATTTATTGCAATTGAACCAATTCAATCTATTTAACTAGCCAACGTTGATGTGAGCAAATTTTATTATTATTTTAATTTTTTTCTCCTTTTTTTTTTCTTCCTCCCACCTTCTACCTTCAACTAGTCATCGGACCTCGACGACTAGCCAGTGGAGAGGTCGGCAAGGTCTGGTGAAGCTCGCCCCTGCTGACCACTAGCGAGGGTGAGCATTGCACACCCTTGGCAAGGCTCGACCTCGCATCAACAGTGAGGCACTAGGGGAGGTTGATCTCACCCTTGTCGGCCTCACCCAACCTCGCCCTCGCCCATGTCAACCTCGCTAGTGATCGGCGTGGGTGAGATTTACCCAACCTCATCGGCCTTGCCTCTAGCTGATCGCTAAGGTCCGACAACCAGCTTGAGATAGAAGGAGGAAGGTAAGAAAAAAAAAGATAAATAATAAAAAATTGAAAAAATATTAAAATATTATTAAAAATTGTCCACTTTAGCGTTGACCGGCCAAATGAATTGAATTGACACAATTACAAAAGGTTTATGACTCAATTGGTAAAAAAAAAAGTTTAGGACTGTACAATTGCAATAGATTTAGGACTTTTTTTGGTAATTATTCCCATGTTTTTCTTAAGAACCATGTGGTTAGCCACGTTCACTAATTATAGTCATTAGTAGATAAAGCCGTATGATCGGTCAATTCATTATTCCACGTTTTCATTCCATTCATACGATATATGTTACTCCTCTTAAGTTTAGACATCACCCTTTCTTTTCTTTTTTTTGGTCAATACCCTTTTTTGTTTATTGGATTACTAAGTGCGCGCATGACAAAATTTCTGTTCCAGAAGTCAATTTATGGAAAGAAATTGATTTTTCTATTTTTATTTCAGAAATTAATTTTTAAGTAGAGAAACGCGTTTGATAACGACACAAAATTTCTATTTCCAGAGCAAAAATTCGTTTGATAACAACATAGATTTTTTATTTCTCTGATGGTGATGGACGGCGGCGATTGACGGGTGGTAGACGGTGGCGATGACCAAAGGTGGCGGCCGGCGAACAATGGCGGTGACCAGCGGCGGAAGGCGGGTGGCAAGCGAAGAGGGCTGTGGCGATCGGCAGGGGTGGTGGCGACTGACTGCGGATGGCAGGTGGTGAGCGGTGGGGGCGATCGATGGTGGTCGGCGGGTGGCAATTGACGATAATCGACTGTTGGTGGCAGGTGGTAGACGGTGGTAGGTGGCTGGCTGGCGGCAAGCGGGTGACGGTGGGTGGCAGGCGATGAGGGCTGCGGCGACGAGTGGCGATCAATGGCGATGACAGGCGACAAGTGACGGTGGTCGATGGGCGGGTGACGAATGGCTAGCAGTGACTGATGGCGGGCAGGCGGGCGGTATTATCAATTGATGGGCACTGACGATGGGGAGTCGAGAGAGAAAGAGAGAGGAGAGTAAGTCATAAAAAGAGAAAGAGAAGAGAGAAAATTTCTGATTTCTATTTGAGAATGATTTCTAAAACAAAATTTTGTTCTAAAAATAGAAAATTGAAATTACATTACTAAACGGATTTCTGTTCCAAACATGTTTCAGAAATCATTTTGAAAGAGAAATTATAAAACAGAAATGTTGTCATGCGCAGCCTAATATAAACTATTGGCAATTTCGACTAATATAATGGTTCAGCTACTCAGTCTCGTGAACTCATAATTTCAAGTAAAATAAGGCCAAAGAAAAGGAGAATAAATAAAATCTTTTGATTTTATAATGAAACGGGTTCGAACATTTGAATAGGCAACCTCTAATTTCCGAGTTGAGAACATTCTTATCTTTTATGAGATGAAGATTGACAAGACAAAAGATATCAAGACAACAGCATATTATGGGCCCATATAGATCTACATGACTTGAAAAAGTAACTTCAGATACAAATCTTGATGTCCTTGAAAATATGAGATGGTCCATTATCAAATGAAACAAAAATATGAAGCTCTCGATAATTTCGCGAATAATTCCTAATGTAGGATTCATAATCTTTTGGAGCAGATGGGGATGATAAGCCACAAAAAGAAAAAAAAGAAAAAACAGATGTAATGGATGAGTCATCCCAAAAGATTGCCATCTCATTTGTTGGTCCGGGCGAGGAAACAATACCAGATTCTTAAAGCGACATGCCCGAACAGGCATGCAGTTACTATGCTAGTGATGTGCCTGCCCAATTTTGGGCTCACCTTGACATGACGTCTCAAGCTCACCCCAATTTCTGGCACTAAACTCTTTCATGGTGGTTCGTGTTGACAATTCAAAAGCTTTACATGAGGGGATATTCCCATGTTCTCTGTTCATGTACTGTCTCCATTCAGTTAGTCATTTGATTTAAGCCCACGTGAAATCCCTCTCTCTTTCTCTCTCCATCCATACCCGCCGCGAGGAGAGCACCCCCTGAACCTGCCGCCGCCGCCGCCGTCGCATCTCTCTCTCTCTCTAACACGTGCCCTAGATCTGGCCTTTTAGGTGCTCAACCCAAGATCATTAGGGCTCCGCTCAACCATGGATCTGGGACTCGGATCAACCTCGAGCCATCAATAATTAACGGTTGTGCCTGCGCCACCATTAGGAGTTCTGGGCAGTGTTCCGGTTCCGGTATGGCTGATCATCCTGTCGAACGAACCGATCGGCCATTAGTCATTACTACCGATCCTTGGAATACATATAGAAGAGAAAAAGCTGTATGGGGAGGAGGGATAGAGCTAAAGACGTGGATCTCCAATGCTGAGGAGGATATGGGGATATGATAGGACACATCCGAGTGTGCTGGAAATAATTTTCTGGGATCGAATGGTGCCCAAGTTTGGCAGCCCATGGAGGAGGAAGCCGACAAATTGCGAAATCACATGAAAGTTTGGAAGAGATTAGAGAGATGGAGATGGGTTGTGTGGTGGTGGGGGCGCTCTTGCTTTATCCACGGTGGAGACCACACTTGCCTGGCTCGATCGTGACCGTGCGTACACTGCCCGTGCCCCATGATCGGGCAGTGCGTGCAAGTCCTTTTCACTAGGGAGAAAAACAATGAACATAGTGGTGGTGAAATAGGTCAATTACTTCTCGTTAAATCAATCGATTTTGAAGAAAATTGGGTTTTCGATATAGTCTGGAAACTATTAATATTGAGTGGTAGACTTCCCCGCAGGTTGATATCGCTCGGGACTATCAGTATTAATACGTCATTATCATCCTATAATTTCTAGTTCGTGCATCAAATGTAATCCATGGCATGCGACAAAATTGAGTGTCTTTGTTCCCCTTTCTTATCCCACTTGCGAGCCAGCAGCACGGTGGACAGTTTCCCAATATCTGGAGCTCGACTATTTTCAGCAGGAATATTCCAGAAAAATTATTCTCGTGGAAGTTTAATTAGGGTGAGGGGCTCCACCCAGCTACTTTCTTTTCCTTGAGAATATATTTATTTACGAAATTATGGAAAAGAAAGGTGATTTGGGATGTTCAACTTTCGTATATTATAGTGTTATGTAACATCTCATCAATAAATAAAGCTTGATAAATTCGTTTGGCCTTGTGATCAAGAGAGAGAACGGCCCGAGGTTGGTCACCATCGGCGCCACTAATCACCACGAGGTGGTCGCTGGTCCCTACTAGTGTCCTCAAAGGAGGGAGAGAGGGTCCCGTTGCAAGAAGGGTGAGATCGAAAGAGATTGCAACAGATCAAGGGAGAGAAATAGACTAAGAGAGAGAAAAATTTCGTGACCAGAAAGAGAGACAATGGTGATTGATAATGGGGACCACCACCGAGGTCGCCCGCCTCCAGTGACCATCATTGTGAAGTTATCGGAGACGGTGGATAGAGGTGTCAACGGTAAAGGCGTTCGCTGGTCTTTTGTCATCCCTTTATTTTAAAGAGAATAAATTAAAAATGGATCATATTCACGCACATTAAAACTCATATTTGATTGGGTTTTGTTTTTTAAAACCCATCTCTTATGAAAGTTTGAGTAACCCAATTTCCCACGGTCCGACCAAAATGAGTTCAAAGATGAATCATGGATCCATTTTGCCACTTCTACTTCGTAATTTTTTAAGTCCATAATAATTAATTAATTTGATGATATCATGGAAATGTGTGGCTAATGTTACATGGCATGCTTTTAGAGATGATATGGAACAGCGAGTGAGAGTTTAGAATTCTAATGTTTTTATCCCTTTTATCGGTGGTAGCATTTTTCTAAATTTTGCTTATTCGTGTGATAATTCTTGTCATCGGTGTCCATCCAAAAGGAAAATCGTCATTGGAGGATGATTCCAAGTTCAGTTGCATCAAACAACCATGACTCAAAGGCACTAAGTTCACTTTATTTTGAAGTTCAAATTAACATAGAATGCAGTCGATTTCTTGCAAAAAGCTGGCCACAAATGGGAAATTCCGCATAGCAATAATATAAGGATTTTGTTAAAAGTGCTTTAGGGACATTTGGTAAGCAATCAATTTTAAAAAATTACAAATTTTAATGAGCTAATTGCCTTCTTCTTATGCATAATTGCATTGAAAATCGAAATTTTCTAAATAAATTATACTTAACACGTGCTTTGAATGCACTCGTTAAGAAAAGGACTTGTGAAATTGAAAAATGCACGCGCATCACTCTTCAAAATCTATTCGTGGGATACTGCAATTTAAAAAATTACAAATTTTAATGGGCCATTTGCCTTCATGTTATGCATAATTGCGTTGAAAATCGAAATGTTCTAAATAAAATATACTTAACACGGGCTTTGGATGCACTTGTTAAGAAGAGGACTCATGAAATTGAAAAACTCATGCGCATCACTCTTCAAAATCTATTCGTGGGGATACTACAATTAAAAAAAAATACAAATTTTAATTGGCTAATTGCCTTCTTCTTATGCATAATTGCGTTGAAAATCGAAATGT
>BCNH02000004.1:16470351-16490294 GCA_001662345.2 Metrosideros polymorpha var. glaberrima | reverse complement strand
AAAAAAAAATTCGTTGCGAATGATAATGGGCTTCTGATTAAATTTTGTTTTGTTTTTTGTTGTATTTATGGATGAGCTTGTTTTGAAGCCCGAATCGAGAAACCCAACGAGTTTGTCAAGGCCCAGAGGCATCAGCAAGAAAGAATTAAGAGATAATTGCTCAAAATCTCCCTGCGTTTTGGCATAGCCTCTGAACTTTGAAAAGTAATAGATTGCATTCTTGAACTTCGACGGTGTTGCACGGTGGCCCGAAACTTTGATAAGTTACAGTTACAGATAGTCCCTCTGAACTTTAATTTTTGTTTCAGCATTTAGTTTTCATGTCTGCATAGCCGATAAGTGTTGCCCGAAAATAGACATATTCGATTTTTTTTTTATCAAAATAATCTCTATCACATGATTGGCGAAGTTAAAAAAAAAAAAACAAAGAAGCTACGTGGAGTTAAGAAAATTTAGTAGCAGTTATTTTAGTCAAGAAAAATGAATTCATCCGATTTTAAGTAACACTTAAGGGCTATGCAAACGGAAATTATTGCGAATGCAACAAAAATCAAATTTCAGGGGCTAACCTACAATTTTGCAAAATTCACGGTCTGTGCAATAGTGCCAAAGCTGAGGGGATATCTGTAACTTTCAAAATTCAGGGGGCTATCTTGAAACAATGCCAATGTTTGGGGGGTTGTTAATTTCAGTAATTGGCCCCAAAAATGTACTTTGGATTCTTTTGTTTTTGGCATAATTTTTCAAAACCTTTTGAAACTTTAAAAAGTTACAGATTATCTTCTTGAACTTCGCACGGATGCATATTAGCCACTAAGGAAAAATGGGTCTATTCGTTCTCCAGTAAAACATGACGACTATGCAGATGAAGGACTAGGGATTATATCAAAATTCAAAGTTCGAGAGAAGGAGTATTATGTAACATTTCAGAGTTTGGGTGCTATTTTGGAACTGTGACAAAGTATAGAAGGATAATATGTAGTTAGTCGAAGTTTAGGGCTATTGTGCAACGATGTCAAAGTTTATAGAAGTTTTGAGCAATTATCCATTGAACTTGGTAATATATCTAATTCAATATGATATAACAATGGGACAATTATATTAGCTGATGAAATTGCCTAACGATTGCAAAGATAAATAGGAAAGCGATCCTTTAGCAAGGAAAAAAAAAAGAGGGAAGTGATTTTGTTAATCATACTGGGTATTCGCACTTTTAACTCTGATTAATATCCATAATTCATGTAAATCACCAAGTCACATGCACCCCGTGTAAGGGTTCAAGATTCCTATTAAGTCGGAAACATTATGCTTCGTACATATGATCTGCCACATTGGTAACAAGCTCTTGACAGACAAGTTCACCTCAATGACATAGAACCTTGGCCTTGATTTAATCTCTTAATGCATTCTAAGGGTACTATTTCTATAAAATGGTTGAACCAAACCGTTCATCCTAGCCAGTTTGATCAATATTGATGCTTGTAAGTGTTGTGAAATAACTCGGAGGCTAATGGATCTTGCAATACAAATTTAACACGAAAAGAAGAAATTATAAGAGAAATCAACGAGAAATGATACAAAAACAAGAGATTTACATGGTGACTTCGACTATTGGCACCTACTCCATGTGTAGAGCCAATCACAAAAGATTTCACCATCAATTAGAAAGTTACAGAGTTACCATCAATTGCTCATGTGTTTCCCTAGCCCCACAACTACTTGCAAGCACTCCCCAAGTTATGCTAGAAAAACCGCAAGAGACTCTAAATAGTAGGGGTGTGCAAAAAAACCGGGAACCGCCCGCCCGCCTAAGAACCAGACCGGACCGCCCAAGAACCGGCAGTTCCTAAGGGGACCGGTCCAGTTCTCGGTTCCAATTTCTTGGAACCGTTGGGTACCGGTCCGGTTCTCGATTTTAGGTGCAGAACCGCCCACGCACCCATCCGGACCGATATATATTATTTATATATGTATATATATATTTAGTTTTTTAAAAATAAAACCCTAAGGCTAAAAATAAGAATCGTGTCTTCTCCCACTTAGAATTGCTCATAAATCTCTCTAGTCTCAACATCATGACCTTGTCGTCGTCGCTCTCTCACTCTCGCTCTCGCTCCCCTCCGGCCTCTTCGGTCGTCGCTCGCTGAGACAATACCTCATACCATCTTTGTCTCTACCCTAAGTTGAGAATAATACGTGGGTCTGGTGTATAACATTTCTAGGTTTTACTCTATTGTCTGAGGATTTGCTCTGTTGAACTTAAGTTTTTCCTTTTAATCCATGAAAACGATTTTGCATAACAGTCCTTATCAACAAAGTAAATGCTGCTATGAGTTCAGAATCATGGTCTCACTCAACAGCAATAGGAGTTACCCTATTTTCACTTGCTTTTTTGAAGTTCTATAATTATAACAAAGCATTATACCATGATTTAAAGAATAAATGATAGAAATATTAAACATATAACAGCATGAACTTGGCTCAGGACCAAGATGTAATATACAAGGGACCGGTTCCATGGACCCACCTGGGAACCGGACGGAACTGGCGGTCCGGTTCTCAGGTGAGTCTATGGAATCAATGGGCGGTTCCCGGTCCAATTTTTCGGAACTGGTTCTTTCTGAGCGGTTCCCAGTTCTAGGGCGGGAACCGCCCACCCGGACCATGCTCACCCCTACTAAATAGTCTGTGTTTTCGTATTCAGTACAAAACACAAAAGAAAACTTACCTGAAAAACAAAAATCGCGTCAAAACGCTTTCCCACCCTAATGCAAGTACCCAAACACACTATGGCTAGACGCCTGGCTAATGCCCCAAAAGCTTGTGTGCTATCTGAGCTGTTGGCCGACACTCTAGCCTAGGTATAGCCAAGTTGCCGGACCATCCCTGATCGGGGGCATTCTTGGAGCAATCTTCTCTCTCATACATTACAAAATCTCGTGCTTCGGGGCTTCAATCCAAACTCCAAAACGACGGATTCGGTACGATATTGAGCAACAAAAACCAAAAGTGAGGGTAATTGGGTAGAAAAGAGTCTAATTGCTCAAGTTCCTCATATGTACTATTTAGTTAGGACAAAAAAAGATGAAATGCCCCATCTTGTTCATTTGGAACAGAACATTTGCCTGGACCGCTATCCATAAACCAGGTACAATCACAAATGGGGTTTTTCAAGGGCTAATATAAGACAAAGCATCATCAATGAAGTACAATCAATTGGGTCCGGTGCAAATATGACATTACATTTGGGAGAGAGATGCATGAAACAAGGGCCAAGCCAAAGGAGATCCGACGGATTTGACATCAGTGGATGGTGCTTTCTCTTTCCAAAGAAACGTGTAATGTAAGTAGCAATTGCCCCAACTTGTGGACAAATCCCCATCGAATGCCTAAGGTGTGGTACCTCTCGAGACACCGTGTACTGTCAATGTATTTTCATTCGCGTGCGTTCCACGTGATTCTATCTCGTTGCTCTTCACAAGTTGTTTTCACTAACGTTCATTCAAGTTCGTTGTCCTCTCAATAGGTCATGTGTGCATTATTCAATTGGTTATTATCCGTTCGATAGTTGTAAGACTCTGGAAAAGAAAGGAAAATGGCTCAACAGGTGTTTTTGCTGAGTCATTTATTCTACTTGATTTTGATTTATAAGAAGGTTAATGTAAATAATCCTGCTAACTTGTGGGCGTAATTAGAGGTGGCAAAATGGGTCTAGAACCCATATTTTAGGGTGTAGGTCATAAATGGTTAATGTAATTAGATTTTCTATTTTCTTTTCTTTTCTTTGTTTTTTCTTTTTAATGAAATTTAGCGAGGGTCACTAGCCAACCCTCGGCAACACTAGACGAGGGCCGGCGACCTTCGCTAGCCACAAGGTGAGAAGCCCTTGCTGACCACGAGCGACGATCACGGCCGTGAGGGTTGCAACCCTTGCTAGTGACCAACGAGGGCTTCGTGACCCTCATTGGTCTTAGAAGAAGTTTTTTTTTTTTAAAAAGTAAATTTTTTTTGAAAATTTATAAAAATTGTCCATAATGTTTTAGTAATTTAATTTTTTCAATAATTTATAAGAAACAAAATTTCCTAGATTTAATTAAATATGAAAGTGTTTTAGCAATATAGATTGAGTAAAAAATTTTGCATTATAATAAATGGGTCATAGATTGATTATATGGGTCAATTTGGGTCGGACCATTTATGACCCGATACAAACCCGATCCGACCCACCTATTTGACAGGTTTGGTGTGTAATACAAGAGAAATTGTCATTGTCGATAAATCCGCCTGTTTGGTATGCCGTGAAAAGGGTTGTTGTAGATTTTGTAAAGTGTTTTCAGCACCCTTAAATGTAACAGCTTTCAAAAAGCTATGTTACCTAGCTTTCAGGTGTTGCAACTTTAAAACAAGTATTGCTAGACATATAAGTTACGATACTTCGCAATATAGTTAGAATACAACTTAGACACGCAACTTTGTTGTTGGTAATGCATATTTTTAAACTGCTACAACTATGACACTGTCGTGCTTGTGAGACGTGTTCCAAACATCTAATAAAAGTCACAACACCTATTTTCACAGCTATAACAAGCTGCAACAAAGCGGTACCAAACGGGCTATATCATTGGAAGACAAGGCAAGTTGTATAAGATCCCTATGTTTTATACTTTTATGCCTACCATCCCTTCGCGAGTCGAATGAATAATCGCGACACGAGATTAGTGAAGCAACCGGATAGGATGTGACGGCCGAGATCACATCGATCTATACAAGGTTCAAATGATTGGACGGAAGTTATGAAACCAGGTTAGAAAATACAACTTCAGTTGCTAAGTGGAAAAGGGATACAACATTCTTAGCAGCTACATCACAGAGGCTTAATAGGGACTTAAAAGCAACACAATGATCCAAATGGATCGATGAAAGGGAGGGTGCCCCAGTTGTCTTGGAAGCACGTTTTGCTTAGTAAAGTTTGTGGTTCATCCTTTCTTGCGGTGGATTTGTTCTGTAATAACCCCATTTGATGGAAATGCCCACTTGATGAAGATCTCGAGGACAAAGATGCAAGGAATCGTCGTTTTCTTTATCAAATCTTATCCAAGTATTCTATGATAAATTGGATAAAAATTGTGTGAAGATGCAGTCAATAGTGTGAGCCTGAAGCCTGCGAGTACTTCCCTTTAAACTAGTTTAAGTGTCCACATTATCAATGGGAGTTACCGGCGAATTTGATTCCAAAACGTGAGCAGATGTAAATGACCTCATGATCCACACCAAAAACGAGTTTTTCCTGAAGAGATCTCTTTATTCGTTTAGCGTTCTTGATATAAAGGGCGCTTAATACTGCGTTAAGAGAAGAACAATCTATGGAACATTAGGTTAAGATTCGCATCGTCCACGGAAGAAGCGCTGTTCCACATCCAACTAAAACAAATGTTCTGCCGAAAAGAAGGAAGCTAGAAGAAGATGGTGATCAACCACACGATTATTGGAAATTCACTTGTGGGTCCATGAATGTTTTTCATCAGGTCTAGAATTGACCGTTCATTGTTTTTTAGATGTCATTCACACGACCTATCGCCTGAATTATTAATGTCAAGAGCTTGCTCAAGTGATGACAAGCATGCTCGTCTTTTTTGCTCCATGCAGAGATCCGAGTTACCATATTCGTGCATTCTTTGAAATTTATCTCAAGACCATGATTAATATGTTGTCTCGTGGATTCATATTGTCTGTAAGTCAAAGTTACGAATTAAAGCATTTTGTTGGCGCTAATGCATTCATTGCATGGATTTAAATAACATTTTGCTTACCGCCAAATTTTCCCTCACAACTTCTTATTAGTACTCCCAAGTTATAATTGACTCTCATACACGTCGAGTCTGTTGATTGTCAGTTCACTTGCGCGCCAATTTGCAATTTGTTGATCTAAACTAGGTTAGGTTATCAAGAATCATTGATAATTCTAAATATGTGATAAATTCAGTCATCTTACAACACATTGCAACCTCACCCAACTTTATACACACGCGAAGTAGTTGGTGTATCATCAACTGTATAATATGGACATTATTTTTACAATCGCCTAGGACTCACTTTGACGGTCAACGGGTTGGCCATTTCACAGGAGAGCCTTAGCACTTCAGATAGATTCACTGGGCTGGGATCCACCTGGGCCCACTCAAACTCCTGGAGCAGACGTCCCACCCAATAAGTCACCGTGGTCAAGCCCAAGGCCTTCCCGGGGCAGACCCTCCTGCCCGACCCGAACGGGGCGAGCCGCACGTCCGATCCGAAGACCGAGAACTCTGCATCAGCATCGTCCCGGCCCAGGAACCTCTCCGGCGCGAACTTGAGCGGCTCCTCCCACACATCTGGATCGTGCGTGATGGCCCACATGTTGACCATTGCCGTTGTGCCCGCAGGCACATGGTAACCGCTCACGGTCGTGTCCACAATCGCAAGCCGTGCCCATGACAAGAGCGGGCCCGGCGGGTGCAAGCGGAGGGTCTCCTTCACGACGGCCGAGAGGTACGGTGTCGACTGGAGGTTTGATTCCATCAATGGTTGCGATCCACCGACAACACGGTCGAGCTCCTCGTGGACCCTCGATTGGATGTGAGGATGGAGCACCATCCTCGCTAGGATCCACTCGATGAGAACCGCCACCGTGTCCGTTCCTCTGAATATCATTTCCTGCAATTAAGAAATTCATTAAAAGATATTATTATCGGCCGAGACAAATTAAGAAACTAATTAACGGACCTCCAATCAATTACAAATAAAAAAGGAGACTGAGGAGACATTTTTTGTCTTTATCGCGAAGTTACAACATCCAACGTAAAAAATTGACGTGCGCGAAACTATGTGGAACAAAAATCGTTTAATGACATGATATCATGTCACATGTATGCGTAGTACCTATTTTTGAGGTAGTTTTTTAACAGGTTAAGTTTGGATAAATTGAAATAACAAATAAATTTTCAACTTAAGAAATCCAAGGAAATATAAAACGTTAGCTCACTCACCCAAAGAACAGCGATCATGTCGTGGTCCGACAACTTATCATGCCCCTGAAGGGAGAGCAAAACGTCGACAAAATCGGAGCTTCTCGGACCGGTCCGACCCTTGTGTTCCTGGATGATCCGGCCCACGAACCTGTTAACCCGGGGCACCAACTCAGAGCACCTGAACCGGACCCTCTGGAGGTCCAGACCTGCGAGCCACGGGAGGTGGTCGGACCAGTTCAACTTCCCCAACAAGTCGTAACCTTCCTCCACCAGACCTCTCAGCTCTCGCGTCTCTTCATTCTCATGCAAAAGCTCGTACTCGCGCCCGAACACCGAGCCCATCATGTTGTTCAGCGACGCCCGGCTCGCGATCTCCCGCACCTGGAAGCTCACTCTGCCATGGCCGACGATGGCCGAGACCATCTGCTCCGCAATCGCGCTCCGCCGTGCCGTGCCTGCGCCCACCTCCCTCGGGGAGAAGAGGTGCCTGGCTGCGACCCGGCGGAGCACACGCCAGTACTGGCCGTAGGGGGCGAACCCGATGGCTCGGTCGAACATGAGCCCGTAGGCCGACTCCTTCATGGGGCGGTCCGCGAAGGCAGAGCTGCTGAGGATCTCCCGGGCGACGTCAGGGTCGGAGGCGACGACAGCCCGCGTCTCCCCAAGGCTGAAGGCCATCAGCCTCCTGGCCTGGTGGCGGGTGGCGGCGGCAGCGAGCCTGCGGTGGGCAAGGCCGTGCATGAGGTGCATGCTGCCCAGCACGGGGAGGCCTCGCGGGCCAGGTATGGTGACGGACCCGGGGTTGCTGCCGTTGTCATGGGGGCGGTGTCGGTGTCGGCCCCAGGCGGGGCCGCCGGGATGAGCCCAGCGGGAGAGGGCTCGGAGGAGCCACGTGGTAGCGAAGAGGAGGAGGAGGAGGAAGAGGAGGTTGGGAAGGGAGAGGTCATGGTGTTTGGTGGGGAGAGCGAAAATCCAGAAGCTGTCTATGTGAGTCTCCATGAGAGAGAGAGAGAGAGAGAGAGGGGGGGTTTTTCCTCTTTTGGGTTAAAACTAGGAAGGTGAAGGTGGGTTTATATAGAGAGAGAGAGGGAGAGAAGGCGAACGAACCTTATGTTTAACCCCCAATTAAATGAAAAAAGCGAACCTTAGAACCGCACTGAGCGAGTCGACCGAGTGAGGAGGTTACCCGAGTGGGTTGTAACGGAAAAATCTAAAATCGTTTTTCATTTTCTTCCTTTTCTTTTGGGGGAAAAATCTAAAATATAAATAGATACCAGTGTCCGCCGCCGCCGCCATCGACAACATATGTAACGGAACCCAAAATCTCCTACTTCCACGCGCACCGTGTCTCTTCGTGGCCCCGTCCCTCGAGAAACTATCCCCTGCTTCGCGCGTCCTCCTGGCCTTAGATCTTTGGAGGTAGTCTAACCTTGACCTTGGGTAAAAGGTCAAAAGGCTACTGTGGTTGTCTAGAGAGAGAGAGAGAGAGAGAGAGCAAGAGATGGAACGGGGAGGTTGGAGGCGGCGACGGGGACGGCACTGGCTGTGGAGGTGGGTGATGTCGCTAGTGACTGGAGTGGAGGTGGAGGTGGAGGCGGTGCTAGCGGTGGCCAAAGCGAGCGCAACAAAGCACCCGAAAATACATCTCTGTCCTTCCAAAGCATATACACCAATGCGAAAGTCGAACGTAAATTTACGCTCTAAATCTAGAAAGACACGAAACTTGTCGTTTCAATCATTTGCATATTGGATTTTTTTTGTTTTCATGATAAAACAACTCGTAAATGTGGACCATTAATGTTAAGGTGTATAGATGTTCAACATTTTTCAAGTGGGATAAGGTGAAAATTGCCATTCTACCTATATAAAAAGAGAGGACCTATGTACTCTCTTTAATACCCTAAGCTATATAGAGAAGGAAAAAAAAAAAGTACCCTCAACTCTATCTGTGATCGTGATCCAATTAATAAATAAATAAATTGACTTTCCCTCCCTTTTTTCCCCTTGTGTTCACAGTAGCTAGGTAATTTAGCTGATTTTTGGACTCTATATTTATTCTCTGTTATATCGAGAGAAAAAAAGGTATAGTTTAATGGAGGACCATCTCCATCCTCTTTTTTTTCTTTTTCTTTTTTCATTCTATTTCGCAATTGCCATTGAATAAACCGTCGCCCCCTGTGAATTTCCACGTCAACAAATGAGACCCAAGTTTCGCATCCAAATACAATCACTTTCTAATCCTTTTTTGAGATTCGCCCGCAGTGGTCACACCCCAAAAATTGTTTTTGGACATAGGACTACGAAAACGATTTGCATTTAACTGCTCATGTATACGACTCGGTCAACACGCTCAGAACCCAAGTATATATCTTCTTTCCTCTGAGATTTATCCCTCAACTCATATGTATTTTTTTGTTCTCCCTTACTTGTTGGTTGATATTGGAATGATAGAAACTTTCGATCATGTCCAAGATCCTGCAAATGCTGCTTAAAATGCTCTTGGAGACCTCACGACTATCCTAGGACTGGCGCAACAATTTAATAGGCAACGTGATTGCTTTTTGTTTGACCTTTCTGTCGGGGAGGAAGAGATTTCTCGTACCCAAAATAGTAGATTAAAATATAATCGAACATGGATTGACGCGGTATACTCTTTCGCTATAAGAGAGCCGTTTTGAGTTTCATGCGGTTTTGGTGTTGCATATATAAATTGATTCGTCTCGTCAAAGAAAAATAGATATATAAATCGGTTCGTTGGAGACTTTGACGGGGATGCGATGGCGATAGTAAAATATTAAAACTGTTGCGATGGTTCCGTGACGTCTCTCTTATTAGGAAAATGATTACATAAATCCATCAATAGATGAATAAATAGAATTAATCATACTTTTATACTAGTTATGAATATGGTTTTCTTCATTATTGAGATATAACCAAAAGAAGTGGTCGCTTTGTTTGGGGGTTTCAATTCGAGCTGCAATTTCTGTTTATGACTATCCTTCTAATTTTTTTTAAAAAAAGAATATTTTGAGTTTGCCAATTACTCGACAGTATAATATAAGTATCTCTTTACTATGCTAGTATTTTCCTATTTCAAAGATTTCGAGTTTTTCGCGTTTAATCATTATCAGATTATGAGAGTCAACAAAGAAAGAAGAATGTCGAAAGCAAACCAGCTATATTTCAATTTTCACATATATCCTTCAATTAAATTATCCTAATGAGTGAGTGAGAGAGAGAGAGAGAGATATCTATGTCGTATATAGAGGGGCGATCCAAATTCGATGTCCACTTGAAATTACAAATGCCTTTTTGTGCAAATTATTAGAGCTTTTGTAGTTAAGCCATAGGCGAGTTGTAAAATTGTCATTTCTTATTAACTTATGGCCAATCATGATAAATTCCTCTTGCGTTTGTCAATTCTTTTCGATCTTCCATATGTCTTAAAATGACATAATATGAAAATAATAACCTCATCATTTAATAAAAATTCCTTCCTCTTTTTTTTTCCAGTGATTCAACGTCGGTAGACAAATGCACGATTTGGTACAGAGAAAGAGGGTGGTAGAAAAGGAAGAAACGCTCAAGTGGAAATTGGACCGTCGCCGTTCTAAGAAAGTGGCATGTGCGAGGCGAAAGCTGAAGATGAGAATGCAATAGTGGCTGTCAAGGGATCCTGCACGGATCCCTGGCTTTGTAGTGTCCAGGGACCAAAGCGATGTGTGGACCCCCCCTCAAATGTCCCGATGCCACGTGGACCAATCATGCTCTGTGCTCGAGAGTGACAATACTAAAGTGCCCTCCCTCTAGGGGATGTAGATGATATCCACGTTCAGGGCCATACTCATGAATTGGACCGGATACAAGTAGCAATTTAGGAGGTGAAAGGTAATTATTCTGCTCTAAAAATTAATTTCTAATCAAAAGTTAATTTTTTTTTATTTCTACTTCAGAAGTAGATTCCTAGAGCAGAAATGCGTTTAATAAAACAAGAGAAAATCTTTGCTTCAAGAGAAAAATAATAATATTTTAATATTTTTTTAGAATTTTGTAATTAATTTTGTAATTAATTTTTATTTCCTTCCTTTTTTCATCCTACATAGCAAGAAAGAAAAAATAATTAAAAATTAAAAATTTTAAAATATTATTATTTTGGCTGGCCGACGAGGGCTTTGCAACCCTTGCCATCGCCAGCCACACTTCTAAGCAAGGAGGAAAACATAAAAAATAATTAAATTTTTTTTACAAAATATTAAAATATTATTATTTTGGACAGTCAGCGCGGGCGGTCGGCAAGGGCTTCACGGCCATCGCCCTCGCCGACCACACTTCTAAGCAAGAAGGAAAAAATAATAATAATTAAAATTTTGAAAAATATTAAATTATTATTATTTTGGCCGGTTGACGCATCACGTCACGTTAGTGCCGGCCAGCCAAATAGACTGAATTAGTACAAATACAAAAGGTTTAAGATTCAATTGGCAAAACTCATTCTGAAGGAAAGAAGTAAAAAAAATTTACTTCTTTTTTGGAACTCAAAACTCATTCGAGAGGAGAAAATAAGTTCTGGAGTAAAAAAAGAAGAAGTTATTTTAATAAACGCATTTATGCTCCATAAGTGAAAAAGTACTCCAAAAGTTTAATGGTGAAATTGCATTAACAAACGCATTTTCTACTCCAAAAGTGCTTAGGAGCAGAAATTTTATTTTAGAATGGTTATCATTCACCTCTTTATACTATTATTACCTCATGTTCATAGAATATTCCATTGCGAAAAGGAATTTTTTCGGGAGATTCCTCTTTTTATATTTTGCATAATATTTCGAGGGAAACCTTCTGATTATACACAAAATTGCCAGAAAATACAAATAATGAAATTATCAAAGCGCGCCTCCCGTTACCAGTCCTAGTGCAATAAGTTTTAAAGGGAAAAACATTAAAACAGAATATTCCGCCGAAAATGAATAAGGCAATTTCTTTTTCTATTTTGCATGACATTTCGAGAGAATTTTATCGCACACACAAAATTATCAAAAAACACAAGGAATCGGGCTATCACTTGTCTTGTTGCCAAAATCTCTAAAATTCCTCATGCTCTCACGCGAGATTATAATTTTATTGGTAAGACTTGCAGATGGCCTGTGTCTAACTTTATTTAGTCTGTTGGCTCTTCTTAAAGTTTGTACCATGAAGTACATGGTACGGTCTGGAAACCATGCACTACTTTTGTCTTGATATCGAAGTTACATTCCTCACCGGGATAGACAACTCCTGTCTGTCTCGCAGGGGTTAGCGGACAAAAATTAATTTCACCTTAAAAAGCACAATGATGTATGATAGTGTTAGAAAGTCCAATAAAAAAAAAATCGAGAGCTATTAGGTAGAGGAGAGCGCATGTATATAAAGAGTATATTGAATCCGTTGTCAAGCAAAATAGGATATTTCAACACCCCTCTCACCGGCAAGCAAGATTAGAAGGGATTTGATTAACATGGATGGACATACATATGAAAGAGATAGCACCCAACTTTCATACCATATTAGAAAGTCTAACCAAAAAATTTAAATTATTAAGTGAAGAGAGATCACATGTATATAAAAAGCATATCACACGCATTGTCAAGCGAAGTGAGATATTTCAACAAATAAAAACACTGGAAAGAGGTAGTACTTATGCTCAAACAGTGCCGCATAAAATAATTTGATTGAGTCATAGGATACCAAGAGCCAATTAATATATTGATTTTTGCTGCATTCATAGAAAAATATTGGTAGGCACAATCATAACTTTGGGCTTTGTGTTTGGGCTCAACTTCGCAAAAGAACTTGGTTTTCAAAAAATCATTATTGAGATCGACACTGATCTTGTTAGTTCACAACTTATGATTGATAATGTGCTAATCTTGGAATCAATAGCGCTTGGATACTAGTTTCTTTTTACCTCTTAGGGAGTTTCTTCATATTTTATTAGGTGATAATATCATAATAGTATATTTAAGTTATTAATTTTTTGCATTTGGCTTTAATCCTGCTTCGTACAAAAAAAAATTCTTGATTTCTTACATTCTATTAATGCTTATTATTGGGCTGGGTTCGCCTCTTGGGACCCAGTTCATCATCTTAAAAAAAAAGTCAAAAAAGGAAAGAAAAAGAGCGCTAAATGTTCTTGATATAGAAGAGAGAGAGGAGGAATCGCTGAAGCAGAGAAAAGAGGCAAAAAAAAAAAGGCAGAGAACGTAGCTTCAAAGAGGAAAAGAGATAGTCCATATTCGACAGTGAAACTTTGTCAGAATTTGCTGAAATTTTAGTATGTTATTCGTGAGATCAAGATCTACAAGTTGATCGCTTTTTGTTTGTTGAAATCCTTCTCCAAATTGTCTCTCAACTTCTCCAGCAGTGGTTAGAGTTTTTTCCTCTTCTTTTTTGTGTTGATTTATTTTTGTGGTGACTAAAGATGAACTATTGTGTTTTCTATTATTCTTGGTGATCGGTGAAAGTTTTATAGCAGTCCCACAATTCACTAAAATAGGGTGTACGTATTCGACATGTGAGATATAATGATAAATAATATTGTAGGACATTGAAACATATGGATGTCGTGATGAAGATGCCCACTTTGAATAGATAAATCTTCAAGTCATGAAATGCCACAAGCTAACTTCATGAATCACATATAACGTGAGCCAAAACCCTATAGCCGGGTAGCTCGATTCCAGAACTGTTTGCACATTGCGACATGGATTTGTTGAAGCCGTGTTATCATGTGCCCAATTCAAGCTTACAAGTCCATTATTAAAACGTTAGGTCAATCCCTAGGCTAAATTTTGTACCTTTTGCCTCCTTCACTGTCCAATAAATATGATTAATCGAGTAAGACCTTTGGAGTCACCTGTTAATATCCTCCAAATATTTTATGAGCATATGGGACTTACGAGAACTTTCGTGTCGCCTTGACTAACTTTTGCGAGTTTGGCATTGATTGGGGACAAAGTAAATGCATGCACGTAGAGGCATCGGAATGGGCATACCACGAGTTCATGTGTTCTTCCGTACTTGCTCTTCGAGGTCTTTTCCATTTCACTATTCCCAATTCAACAACTAAAAAACCTAGGTGCGTGTACTTGAGCCCCTCCAGTTATATTTTCTTTTCCTTTCCTTTCGAACACTAAAATAATTGTGTAGACGTTTCATGCACGCATCTCCAATTTTGCCTGTTAACAAGCGTGTGCATTCGGATTCAAATCCGCGGCATAGCCTCTTGAAACCACAACGAAATAGTTTCTTGCGCTTCTCTCAGTGCAGTATGGATTGCGTGCCTTTAACTAGATCAATTAAAGTTGTGACTTATTGCAACCAGCTGGCTCGCATACCAAATTATATTCCACGTATAAGGGGGTGCGAAATCCAACTTTATCCTTGGTCTGCGCTAAAGCTCATGCGCGCAAGCACAACACCCTTTTTTTTTTGTTATTATCAAATTAATCCATTAATGAAGTGAACAAGAGAAAAATTCTCAAATAACGTGGAATAATGAAAAAATAACGGAAGTACGCATTTTCGAATACTTTTCTACAACGCACTGTCCTTTTCTTTCCTGTAGCTTTTCTCCTTGACATGTTTACATGATCTAATTTGATATTTCAAGATTCAAACCAAAGCATGGTTGTATCCAACATACATCACTTATTTCTTTTTAGAAAAGAAGAAGGAGAAGAACTGTTGCGTATGTGGGAGGACTAGTTATTCTCCATGAAAAGCAAAAGCCAACCTGAAAAGAACTTGATTTTGAGCTGTTTCAGTTTCTTGTTCAAAGATTATGAGGGGAAGGAGATATTTGATAAGCACCTTGAAAGCAATCGAATCTCATCATTGAACAAATTATTGTTGCAAAGACCGCTTAAAGAGAACGTCGGGTCGAGCTTTAACCAATAATAAAAGCAAGTACACTAGATTTGATCCAAGTGGAGGTGCCACAAAATCCAATAGGTGAACCACCATAAACTCTTAAATAAATACTACAATAACACTTAAGTATGCGCCAAGAAAGTGTCCCACGCACCTTCTTTTTTCAATGGTCCATGGTTTGAACAAATCTTTTGGATATGGCATTTATTTAAAACTCAGTTGAGAATTTTGAGTATTGGGTATCTCGGGTGACATCATGTGAATATAGATTTGTGGCATCCTTTGAGAACCAAAAAAAATTGCATTTTACTGTAGAATTCCCCGAAATTGTAGAGGAGAAGGTTAACTTAGTAAGTGAATCAATAAACAAAAGCAGTGGATGTTATTGTTCTCATTCAACTTGTCAGTCAATAATGCGATCCATTATTCGTTCAAACTACAATTCATAAAGCAGCAAATTGCACTGGCTGAATGTGGCATTTATAGGTCCGGATAGCCTAGCTCGTAGCTCATTCGAATGTTTGTCTTTTTAAGCCTTCTTCTTCTTGACATCGACGCCATTATTAGGTTGAAACCTTTTAGGAGAAAATAAGGTTAACTTTTGACCCGACTGTTTTTCCCAAGTGAACGACTCCGTCGCTCCGTTCTCCCAGAAAGGAATTTCTTTATGGAAACATGTGAAGGTATACTTTTCTCATGGTTATCCATTAATCGTTTGACCCCCGTGACGAGTTATTATGATGACAGACCTTTTGATTAATTTGTGTTGGTGAGTGTTTGGAATGTGTTTTCTATGGATTTAAACAAGTAACTGAAAACAAGTGAAAAGCGAGGGCTTTACCGACTTTGGAAGTATTGCAAAGCTTAGCCATGAACAACACTTTTTCGGTCTCTTGGGGCGTGTTTTGCAACGATTCTGATACAAAAAATCAATTCTGAACAAATTCTTTCTGATTCTAATTCTTGGACGAGTTTTAGAAAATCATAATGCGTTTGGTAGCTACACAAAATTTTTGTTCCTGAAACAGAAACTCGTTTGGTAACTGTACAGAAAATTTTTTCCCGAAAAGAATTTCTCTTCCTAATTTTTTTCATTTAAGTCAAATAATTATATATTATCACTATAAAAGTAACTATGCCATCACACAAAAACAATCATAAAGAAAAGTGAATTTTTGCAACATATTAAACAAAAAAATGATTTGTTAGTTATCTCATATTGTTTCGTGTACAAATTGATGATGGGTACTTATAAAGAGATCGAGAACAAAGCCAATTCATACATCACAAATGTTGATATACTTACGCAGGGAGCACCAGAATGTGGAGGGTTCAGACAATTTCTTTTTTCTTGTTTCCTTTGTAGAGGGTCTAGGTGTTCAGTGTACTTGATCTATTGAAAATTTATGCGGGGAGCACATGAATAGATGCCCATGTACTCATTTGGCAATTGATTTTTCATTCAAACGATTTCATCAATGTGGACATATTCACGCTTTAGGAATTGGCTTCATGAATGTATGCCATGAAGATTGGTTTTGCTAGAGAACAAAAGGCGAGAGAGAGAGAGAGAGAGAGAGAGAGAGAGAGATGAGACCAACTAATCTATGAGATTTGTTTTGAGTAAGTTCTTTGGAAATGAAAAATCATTCTAATTAGTAAGACTTGATTAACATTTTGACATCTACTTTGAATGTTTATATAGTTAAGATATTTATCACTTCTTTAAAGATTTATTAGGCTTTGTTTCAGTAATAGAATGAAAAGACAAGACTTTCAAGGGACAAAAATGATTTATTTTTGTCAAAAAAATGTTTCTCAAAAGTGATTATGGAACAAAGAATCAACTTTTTTTTATTCTTGATTTTGCTTCAAAACTGGTTTCGAAAACATAATCACTGATTTTGAGAATCATAATCATTTTCGTTATCAAATAGAATTCTCATCTTTTTCTATTTCGGGGAGCAGAATTAGAAAATCAGAATCGTTGCCAAATAGGCCCTTAGAGACACTTCGAGACCCTGCTATGATTTGGGATTGGAACAATTCAATCAACATAGAAAAGCCTAATATGAAAATCATAAATTGGCATAAGATCTCGATGTACCGGACTTCTAATGTTTGTTTAGCAAAACAAAGCTTGTACTAAGCTTGAGTTCCCAAAACACTAGGTTTAAAGTCTAAGCTTCATACTACTTTGAGTGTGCCTAATGACCAGTTTTGGGCCGACTTCTAACGATCATTTTTCTCTTATCAATGCAAACTATTCTGGAATTTTTTTACTAAATTTTATCTACTGAATGATGTGATAAGAATCAAGAGTTTATGCTTAAACAAATAAGAACTTGCACAAAAAATTAAGTAGTATAGCTCTTAGACATCTCTTTAATTAAGAATCTTTTCTTGGTGATGTCCCAATTTGCTCAAGTATTGGTCATGCGTCGCCCTCTACAAAAGCCTATCCCATCTTGACCAATCAGTAGAGAAATGAAGTGCTTGGAATATGTTCCCAGTCCAACTCCATTACGTGAACATCTTCTCTTTGTATTTTTTTTAGGATTTTAATGATTGCCCAACTCATGATTTCGCGTGCCTCGTAGGATTGGGGCTGTAAAGTTGAGAACAGAGTTGTTTTTCCGAGTTTTCCTTTTTCCTGATTGATGAAGTTCGAAATCAATTAAGAAGTAAATCTAGGAAATTTAGGTGAGATCCACCAATAAAAGCTTTGTTACTTTTTTCTGCGTGAGAAGATTTGATGCCAGAAATGCCCGAAAAGAGAAGCGGCCAGAGATTTAAAGAATGGGAAAGTTGAAAGCTAAAGGAGTTGCTCGCTGTTGCACAATATCAACCGCTATCTTGTATCTTCCAAAATCGAATGTATGATAAATAAATGGCCGGACGACCATTGGGGTCGCAGATGCCATGAAATAAGTGTGGAGATTACTTTAAAAAAAGAAAAGGCAAGATTGTATCTTAAAACTTAGTCTACTTCCGTTATTGACCAACTCGAGAAAATTTCTTGAGCTCCATCAAGAAGAGGTTAGTGGAGGGAACTACTGGATGAAATCAAAGGGAAAGCGAGGAGCGGATTCGCAACAAATATGCATAGTCGATGCCCATTTGAGTGGTGTATATCTACGTATTAAGCTTCATAGAAGTGGTTTCACTTGCAAGCATAGATCTCGAAATAAAGAATCTGGAAGATTTAAGTATGGTACGTAGCAAAAATTTGATATCTCTCATCTTGTAGAGATCACTAAGAAAGATTTCTCAAGTCCGAGCCTTTCATTTCTGTTTTCTTCAAGAGAGTTCTCAAGTTTGAGTCTATTGTTGAATAAAGATCGCATCAATTTATAGTGAGTTTTAGAAAGTCATCTCACCCAGTTTTGATGAGTAAACAACTTTAAAACATATATTATCATCAAACGGAAGCTGCAACACTTACAAAAAAATCCTAAACCCTATTGTACGGATACCACATCCTACACCTTTTCATTTAGTCAATTTAGTTAGAAATCTATCTATGATTTGCCAATATAATCCTTTTGACAGATTTTGGCCGGATATCACCAATATGGATGCCAGTCGTCCTACATCAGACAGTTGACATAGAGAATTTTTGCATTTTCATGAATTTTTTTTATGAATTAATATTCTTTTCTTTTCTTTTCTTTTCTTTTTTAATTGTGACTAGTAAGGGCATGCAAGCCATCCCCTAGGCGAGCCCTAGCTAGATTCCGGCGAGGGCGGCCTCACCCAAGCTGCGAGGGTCGAGCCTTGCCTGATCCTGCGAGAGTGTCGTGGCCTCACTCGTGGCCGGGCCATTGGCAAGGGCCAAACACTGGCAAAAGGAAATAGGAAAAAAAGAAAAGAGAAAGAAGAAAGAAGAAAGACAAAATATATATATATATTGCAAAATTTGTCCATGTCAGCGCCAACTATACCACATAGGATAACTAGTGTCCACGTCAGTGATTTCCAACCAAAATTGACCGGAACGATTACATTAGCAAAACTCAGCTAGAAATAGCTCCTTTTGGCTCAGTGTAAACCAACTCTCAAAACTGTCGACATGACCTAGCAACTCCTCAATCGCGTCGATAACCTAGATATCACCCGATTAAGAACTATGGTTGATATCAAGATTCATGTGAAAGAGAGGGATGATATGTTTTGTCTTGCAAAAGTCGTTCATGCCTTGAAAGCTGGTGTTGAACTTGCGTAAGGACACCATGGGTGGTTCCCAAATTTTCATATATAGTCAGGGATCGTTGAATAAAACCTAGCTAAGAGGACATAACAGGTATATACGATAACATATGTCACATTCGGATTTTTGTACGAGCAACCAAACAAAAACTTTAGTCTCTAATTGAACGATAAAAGACTGGGAAGTTGATTCCGTAAAAATGGACAAACGTCATGGATCTGGAACAATTTTTACTCCATTCATCAATAAAAAGAAGTCTAGAAGAAGCAAAAATGATGGCTAGTTTTTCTTTTTCTTGGTTAGTAGGTGTTGATATCGACACCTTCAATCCTCATTCGAGGATGTAAAGCAGAGCAAGATCGACAAAACGAAAGACAATGGGGACCCTTCAACAAAGCAAGCAATGTCACACTCACACATCTGTACTATATGGATATGAACCCTAAATGCCAAGTTAAACAATTCATGTGGGAGCATCTGCTCGACCCTAATCTCTCCAATTTGCAGTGATTTTCAGGCAGTTTAATCACTTGGTGTTGCAAGAGAGGCCAGTCTTGAGATTTTGTCCTCATCGTTGAGTTTTGGTTCTGTGGTCCTTATCTTGTTGGGGGTGATCCTGTTAAGTTTCCTTTCCCATTTTTTTATTCTCGTTTTTTGAGTGATTGAATTCCACTTGCTCATGGCCTTTTCCTGTCTGGCCATCTGGAGATGGTGGGGATTAATATCTTTTCCTCTCATGCACGTAAAGATCGATTAACTTTTTAATCTCTTTTGTGGTTCAGAGTGTCACCGGCACTTAATTAGTACTGTGTACTATGTCC
>BCNH02000004.1:16353314-16470186 GCA_001662345.2 Metrosideros polymorpha var. glaberrima | reverse complement strand
AAAAAAAAAAAAAAAAAGTGCATGGAAAAAGAAAAGGAAAAAGTTTAAAATTTTTTAAAAATCATTAAAAATGTCCACATCAGCGTTGGCCATGCCACGTATGACAAGCAATGTCTACGTCAGTGACTTCCGGCCTAAATTACTCGGATGAACTGAATTGATACCAATGTGAATTGGTTTATGATTAAATTGGTCAAATTGAAATGTTTAGGACTAAATTGATACCTGTACGATAGGTTTAAGACTTTTTTTTTAACTTTCCCACACATGGTAGACTTAAACAGTTTATGAAGTACTGGTTTGTATATCAAAAAAAAAAAATTTCCTTGCTTGGCGACTCCAACTCAAATCAGGAAAGTGGACACCTTATTTGGTTCGGAAATTTAGTCCAATTACTTTTTTTCTAATACACCACACCCGAAAGTTGAATGCCAAGTCGAATTTCCACATTCTTCGATTTGGGACAGATTTTTTCATGGGCTCGAACTCGAGGTACAATTCTTACAAAACTCTACCTTGGTTCGACATCTGAGTCAAGACAGGATCGTTTCGCTAGAACCTAAAATCATTGCTGCTTATTTAATCCTCTTACAACACCTTCGTACATTCAATTCCTCAACCACATAATCACACGATGGATTCATCTCGCTCAGGAACTTTCAAGCTTCTCTCTTCAACGTGCCTCAAATGCATGTGCCAGAATTGGGATTCTCGAAGAGAAGCATCCTACGTATTAGCATTGAAATCCATTACTATCTCCCTTTGAAGCTCATACTGGCCACCATGCTTAATTCCTCTCATCATCATCAGGATAACCCTAACATCATTTGGAACTCAACCTTTTGAAATACATAGACATCTAACTAAATCTAGAGTAATCGAGGAAATCGGGTTCTTTTTCAACTTTCGAACATCTTAAGGAAATCCCTTATTATGTTTTGAAGATGACAAAATAATCAAAGATTACTAATATGTTTAATGGTTGAGTAGAACTAGGTGAAAGATGCACAAGTCATTATGAAAATGATGTCTTATTATAACGTCTAAGGGTTATATCAGAACATCTGAAGGTTATGTCAAAACATCTGACAGTTATATCAGAAAGTCTGAAGGTTACGAGTTTCAATAGTGAACAAGGCATTGGGCATAGAAGTGTCTACAAGCTAAATGGACCTGAGTAGAAGGTGAATAAGCCTAAAACGGAGAGTTCTGTAAAGCTTGGAAGGACCTTGGATAGGTGAACAGTGAGGTAGAGCCATGATAGCCAATACGCTTGGAGGGACCAGAAAATGAAAGCTCGGACTCTGACGATAACATTTGAGAAGTATGCTCAGACTCTGACGATAACATCTAAGCACCTCAGACTCAGAATGCAACGGTCATATCTTTCGCAACGGCTAGTAATCTGACTTGGATTCCACATATAAAATATCCTTGATTAAAGATCAATTTTTTAGATAGTTTTGCAACGGAATTATCAAAGCAAAATATCTTAAATTGATTATCAAATCTTCGAAGACAAGACAAGCTTTCTAAATGAAGAACTCTACTTATGAAAATCTAAATTTAGATTGTATGGGCAACTAAATCCATGGAGATTTCGATTTTATCTCACTCAACGGCTACCTAATTTTCTTGATACAATCTTGTCTAATGGGTTGATTAGAGAGTGATCCTCTAAGGTTGTCCAATGGCTAGTTTGGATGTGGAGGAGTATAAAAGGAGACCATGGTGCTGAAGAAAAGAAAGAGATCAAGAGTCTAAAAATTCCAAAGTTCAAAGAGAGCTTCAGTCATACACACTTGTTTCCCGTGAGTATTAAAGTTGTAATCTTTGAGAAACTTAGAAAAGAGTGATTGTGTGACATAGTGTGATCTATCATCTAAGAAGCATCACTCGGTGTAACCTTTCATTGATTCATTATTGGAATCCAACCAGTAGGCTGTTAGCGTGAAGAGTGAACGTAGACTTGATCTAAATCGAACCACTATAATTGTTAGATGCAATTTTATCTTTACTCTTGCCTACTCAGTATCAGACTGTTACACACAAGCATCACTCATACCTTGTCCTAATTATCATGAAATTTTATCTTGATTGTTTTATTTCCGCATTATATATCAAGACATTTTAAATTCACTTATTTACCCTATCTAGATGATAGATCTAGCCCTAACAGAACGTGCCTAAAACCAGTCAATGTCTGAAACATACCATTATGCAATCTAATTCTGACATCACCTACACCCACGATGTTACACTCAACATTGTTCCCCAACTACACTTTATTATTATTTGTGCATTGAAAAGTAGGAAACCGGTTTCCTATTTAGTATTGCACGAAAAGGATCACTAGAATCCATAACACGTTCGTCGAACCCAATGGATATTTAGATTCGGTGTGATGAGGTTCCAAATTAAGTGGACAGATGTCAGAATTCAGTGAAGGGAGAGGAGATAGGAACATTAATGGGAAGAGCAAATCTGCTCACCTTAATAGTATATAACTACAATATGTTAGTTTACTATTTCTAAAATGAGACTTGTGAGGGTGATGATGTGATTTAAATGCATGGCACAAATGCGATTCCCACATTATGAAGTCCCATTTAGGTCCATCAAGCAACAACGGTGAGTCTCTTGATCGAGATCGAGAGAGAGATATGCACAAGAAATCAGAGGGAGGGAGGAGAGACAGAGCCAACTACAATAGAGGACGCGGTTGGTTGCGTGAGGGCGTGGCGTTGGAGAAATGGCTTTGGTTGCTTCGGCCATGGTACAGTTGAATACGGGTTCCATTTTGTCCCATCTCCCCTCCTATTCGTCACGTCTGATCTGTCATTCTTTAAAATTTTGATTAGATGGTATAATAATGCCACTTAAAAATCTCCGGCGAGTTATGTGACCGCAACCACTTGCATGATCAATAATGAAAAGTTCTAGTCTTAAGAATTAGACAGGTTCTGTACGGGCCAAACCAGTAAAGGATTCTGTTGGGATGCAATGCATGGCACTTTGCATTCGTGCCATGGTCTCTATACGAAGACAACAAGGAAAATCTCGAGAGTCTCCAAAGAATGTACCACCAATGGGGACTTCCCATGATGTACAGACACACATGACGTATTTGGTAGTGATGCTTGCACAAAACGGGAACCATGGCCGAGAGAGATGTTGCCCTTAGGCCCCAGCAAGAATATCTTTAAAAAAAAAGAAGAAGAAAAGCGATGTGTTCACATCTCAGTAACACATGAAACACATAATGCTTAATTTCTCTTGTTCGTCGTTCCCACTTCATGTTTGTTATTCCTTTTCCACATGCAATTAACGATGATTTTCATTGTTGGGTGTCGTCAAAAATTAACTCTCCGAAGGGATTAACCCAGTTGATCGAAGATTCAATGGCGATGCCTCGATAATGATCTAATGGTCGTGAGACGAGAGAGCTCGCGTGACCCGATGACATTAATCGGGTGCTCTAAGAAACCAGACGTCTAACGTAATTAGGAAGCCAATGTCGAATTTAGTTATTATGGATGAATAGGTTAGTTTGGGTTGTGATCCACGTACATACATTTCTTCTCCAAAACAAGGCCCAGGCTAATAACTTCCCAGCCCTATTCCTTGTTTGTGGGCTTCTGTGCCGAAACAATTTGATGGGCCTCTTCATTCATTGTAACAACAACTTCGCTGTTGATCTAGTTAAGGTCATGTTCGAATCCCACGGCAACGAGAGGAATTCCTGAGTTTCTTTTGGCTGTTTTCTACACATCTTGTTCAGAGGTTTTCTGTAAAGACTCTCACTTCAGATCCGCAAATGGATGTGAATTGGAGATTGGCCAATGTTGCAATGTTAGCGGGTCCCTTTTATGGTGAAATTACGAAAGAGAGGTTTGATCTGTCATCGTTAAAAATAATTTCCATGTGTTTTGGACTATATTTTATTTACATATTAGTTTCTTTTCTTTTCTTTTTGGTCGGAATATATACATATTTACATATTGGTTCAGTTGCCCGTTTTATAGAGATCAATTGCCCAAACTATACAGTCGGTTGTAGAGGAAACCACCAAGTCCGGGTAGCCTGAGAACTGATCTAGTCAATCTGGTTTCGAGCTGTTCTTTAGGAGAATTGATCCGCTCCCGGTTCTAAGTAAAGATGGGAATTGGTTTTGCAACTTATATATTACAACAGAATATCTTGTACTCATTAAAATTTGAACCCTGATATTTAATGTGAGCAACTTATATATCCGCTCCCGGTTCTAAGTGAAGATGGGATTTGTTTATATCGCATACTAATTAAAATTTGAATCATAATCTTCGATGTGAGCAAGCATTCCTATAACCACTAGACCATTACTAGCTTCCTTATTTTAACATGCAAGCTTTTATATGTCGTATCACGATTCGAAGTTTTTAACCAAAAATAGAAGACGTGGCCAGTTCTCAACTGAAAATCCTCTAGTTTAGGAGCTGACTGGCTTAGTTACCACATCTGGTTTTTTGGAACCGGCTTCACAAGATATGTTGGGGTTCTACGTCGGTAGCTAACATACCCTCGACCGATCATCCCTAATTTGTGGGTCAAGTTCCTACTTGTAGCTGCTTATACTTGATAAACATTTTTGTTACGAGATAAATGATCCCTATTTGTAGTAAAAAGGTCTCTCTTGCAATGAAAATAAAACTTAGTTGAGCAGTTTGTCACTTTCTCCGCGGGGTACAAAAAAAGTCATAAACTTATTGCATTTGTGCCAATTCGATCATAAACATTTTAATTTAACCTATTAAGTCCTGAACATTATGCATTTGTACAAATTCAGTTCATCCATCCAATTTTGGCCTCACTGATATGGATGCTGATAGTCTCACATGGCACGATCGCTGGGCAAGGCCGGCAAACCCTCCCTGGCCGCTAGCGAGGGTTGCAGCCCTCACCCAGGGCTTTCACAGCCCTACTAGCCTTGGGCGAGGGCACGAAGGCCCTCCCTAGATTTGGGCGATGCCCTTGCCAACTGTAAGCAAGGGCACAAAGGCCCTCGTCAAATCTAGGTGAGAGTCGCCTTCACAGCCCCACCGACTTTAGGCGAGGGTTGTGACCTGCACCAGCCAAAATGAAAGAAAAAAAAAGGGAGAACAAATTACCAAAAAAATCAAAATATTATTAAAAAAACGTTCGTGTCAACATCAGCTATGCCACATAGGATAGATGAGTCCACGTAAGCGATTTCCGATCAAAATTGGCCAAATGGATTGAATTGGCACAAGTAAAAAAGGTTTGCAACTAAATTGGTCAAATTCGGTCCTAAACCCTTCAATTGAACCTATTCAGTCCTCAACCTTTTGCATTTGTGCCAATCCAGTCCATTCGGTCAATTTTGGCCGAAAATCGCTGACGTAAATATCGGCGGTTCTACGTGGCATGGCCACTGGGTGAGGGTGCGAGGGTTGCAGCCCTCGACCCGGACTTTCATGGCTTCGCTAGCCTCAGGCGAGGACTTGTTGGCCCTCAAATTGAAAGTTAAAGAAATAAATCCGCTTTACATTTTATGATTGTGATTTTACAATACAAAGATGAATTGGGGAGCAGTTACTTGAAGTAAAAGACCCATTGTAGAAGGCCACAGTTCGTGTGATCAAACAAAATTGTTAAAGCGTTATCTCATATTGCTCGGATAAGATCTCCAGAACCTTATATATACATATAGCCTCCCTTCTGTAATGATTCTAAATCTCTTAGAGTTGGGTTTTATAATATGATGACATAGTGAGATTGCACATCCTTCCTACCGTGTTCTTCAATTCAGCTTGCATTCTTTCCTACAGTTTTGGTCCAACTTGTTCATGAGAGAAGGCGTTAGAGTATTATCTCCCGTCGCTTGAATGTCGATTTGATTGGGTAATATTTTAATGTAATCTCCTTCTATCTAATGACTCATGCTTTTAGATTGGATTTTGTAACAAAAACTATCGAATCCAGAAAAAAAAAAAAAAAGTCCGAAATCATCTGCTAATAGTAACGAAAATTATCCCTAGCAATTTGTCTAGTTTCTCTCCCTTCAAAACTAGAATTTATGTCAACACAAGAAATGGCCTAATTTCTTATAATAATAAAAACCTCAACTTAAATTTCAATTTCAATTTCAATTTTGCCCTGAACATTTTTTTGTCTAAAATACACTCACAAACTTTTACTCCAGTCACAAATTTGCCCATGTTAACCGTTCGTCTAAAAATCACCATTGGTTTCTTCAAAATTTTCAGCATCGAGAGGATGTTGTTATTCCATACGAAGTTGAGGGTGTTGATGAAGATGAAGATTCTAATAATGAATCTCTAAGTGTCAATAATGTTGATAATTTAAAAAAAACCAGCGGCCATTTTTGGATGTGTGGGCAGATTTGGGATAAGAGTTTGGGATTAGAGTGAAAGTCTATTTTTTTTTTTTACACAAAAATAATTACATGACAGAATTAAGATAAAACCTAACGCTACTAGTTTTTTTTCAGGAAATTAGGCCGTAAGAAAGTTGGCACAAAATTTTCCTCGCATGATCTTTAAGACGAGCATCTGTGGATGGATAATTGAAACATCTCTCATGAGATCTCTTGCTGGTCCAAAGCTCAGTCATTTACTCATTTTATTAATGGATTTGGAAGTCATGTAGTTTTCTATGTTGAATGATGCAAAGACTCAATAAAGTGTTATAGCTGTGACATTTATTGCGGTTACTTTGTATTTTCCTCTCTCTCTCTCTCTCTCTCTCCATTGCAACTTCTTGATGAATTGAAATTCGGGCTTCCTTACACGAAAACTTCAATTTTAGTGCGCGAGAGCTTTAATTCTCATGCTCATTTTTAAAGTATCAAAAAATTTGAAACTTTGTCGGAGTTGCGAGCGATTTTAAAGGCACGGACATGTGTTTTTTAATATCATAGCTTCCACAATAGGTCGATGATTCTCTCATAATTTTGTACGTGAAAATGGTAGAAACGGATGGCTAGATCCTCCTAGACCTCATCATAAGTGTTTCACACCGATGTTTTATTTGAGCCATACTACTACTTATTTTGAGCCAACCATTAGTGAATACAAATTGTCAGAGTTATTCTATGATTAGTGTACAAGTCAAACCAATGTCGCACATAAATTGGGGCTTTTGAGATTGAGAAGTGGTTGAGAGATTCGAACTTGTGACCATGGAGGCTCCAAGCCACATGAGAGTAAGTCTTATAGAACTTGATCAACTACCATGGGGTAATGGTTCTCTTATAATTTGGACCCAAAGAATCAATTTAAATATTCGATCTAGACATCACCATAATATCAATATTAATATGTTTATTAGGATCTTGTTAAAAAGTATTCCAGACACTTATTAAGCATCTAAATAAGGATATGTTGCAATTTTCGGTACGTTGACTAACCTTGTGATATGCCTCGAAAGCTCTGTCATCAAGATTCATTCAATTTCCAAAATACTGATTACACAGAACTTGAGGCAAATCAGTATGTTGGTAATAAATGCGATTTTTCCTTAATTCTTCTCTTAACAATCATATATCCCATGGCACTTGGTTAAAGTTTCCTGAATTTTGAAAGGAAAAGGCTACTTGTGAAGAATTTAAAATGGAACGACGACAAAACTGCAGCAGCATGGTTGTCTATTCCTTCTAAGAAAACATGATCATGGTAGGATCATCAAATAGGAATGGTGGCAACATAAATGTAACATACGATAGAGGAGTATTGTAAGAGGGACACAATTTCAAAACAGCAAATGATTTTCAGGGAGATCTTACATATTCAGAGGACTCTTGTCTTCGAAAACCGAGCACTAGATAAGAACAAAATCACAATGAACCAAGAAATTTATTCTTGAAAAGAAAATCTTATTAGAGCTTTTTATAATTTGAACGACTGTTTAGTTATCTCGATCTGAGTAAGTCAACACAACATGGAACACATTCCAACATCTGCTCAGAGATGCTGTTCCCAGATATTAATAAATAGGGTAAGGTAAATACTATGTGGGTGTCGTGATATTACTATAAGCTTGTGATTGAAGTTTCTATAATAACAAAAAGAAAAAATCACCCACATTAGCTTTTGTGGTTCCGTTTCTCCGTTGTTTTTTTGGCTCCTAGGAGAATCTTCTCCTTTATAATATTCAAAGATGACTCGGGTGGAGTTAAAGCAAGCCCAAAAGGGTATTCGCCTTTCTTCCTTTTCAACAACTCTCGCATTATTTTTGGGTCATCGGGAGATGAGAGAGAGAGAGAGAGAGAGCTACTGTTGAATCATCATTTTTCCCATTTAGCAAGGAAAGCTTGCAATTATTTTCTTGTCTCGAACAGAAAGGAACAAGGCGAGTCTTGCAAGAAAGAAAAAAACATAGCTGTGATTCGATATCAGATTATTCAATGTTGCCGTTTTGTTAATGTTCAAGAATTCTTTTGCCAATAAACAGGAAAAGCTTGCAATTATGTTCTTGTCTCGAGCGGACAGGAACAAAGCGAGTCTTGCAAGAATAAAAAGAACACAATAGTGGGATTTTTATATCAGATTATCGGATGTTGCCTTTGTTTAATGTCAAACAATTTTTTTCCCATTTAACAAGAAAAGCTAGCAATTATTTTCTTGTCGCGAACAGGCAGGAACAAGGCGAGTCTTGCAAGAATCAAAAGGGCACAATCGTAGGTCTTTGATATCAGACTATTTAATGTTGCCTTTGTCTAAAACAATGCAAAAGGGATCTATGCAATCGTGGCCTTACAGAGCAGTAACGTAATTGATAAGAGGACGTTTTCTAACGTTTACATGTATTTGATTCGTGCAGATTGTTGGACATGCAAAGTGAAAAGATCGCGACAATTAGATATACGCAAATACCTAAAGTCCTTTTGATATGAAGGTGTCATAGAAGGTCGGAACAAATGTGTTAGAAAAGGTGCTTCACACGAGAATTAGGTTAACTGCGGAAATGAGACGATGCCCTCAAAGATGAGGTGAAAGTCCCTGCCTACGGAGAGCCAAACTATATCAAATCTTCATGAATGTGGAAGAATTTTTTACCTTTTGAATGCTTACAGAGCCTGGCGTGTCAACTTCAAGATCCCATGTGACTTTCAGAACTGCAAGTTCATAGTAAACTACACGAACTTTACATACAATTATTTTGTTATCCGTTTTGGAACTCAAATTTTGCTTAAGGGGATTGCGAAAGGGTGAAACCCGCGGGTGCACAAGTTTTTTGCAAAAATTCTAGCTTGAAAGGCAGGTCATTTTTGCGAATGTGGGTTTGCAGAAGCCAACACTCCAGATCTAAAGCCTAAACTAATTTTCGAATTGGAAACCAGAGTTATAAACCATGCGGACATCGTATAGTCCGCGTACTGTTTTGTAATATATGAGAGAGTATCGTAAATTCAGCCTATCATGTTAGTAACAGGTTGAGATAATGCAGATATTACCAACAAAGGACGGGGTTATTTCCACACTTATTTAAGCTAAAACACAACTTTTCATAGGTAAATTTTTCTCTCGACCTCTTGTTTAATTGCAGATTTATTGGAGAAAGTTCAAGTAAAATCATGTCTTATAGTTTGAAAAGGCTTTTTTTTACCTACCTCATCTTGACCTTGTTGGCTTTTTGGCCAGAATAAAGTTGTCGCAATTAATAGAGATTGAGAGTATGCAGTGGCGAACTTAGAGGGCTACCGATGACCCTCGCCCACAGATCCAAAAGTTTGTTGTTTACTTAGCTAAAAAACTTTTCAAAGGGACTTTTATATACGTTATTTAATTAAAAAGAATTGTCTCGCCCCCAAAACCAAAATTTCTCCATCCGCAAATCGTGAGTATGTGCTTTTCTTGGAAAAATTGTCAAAAATGTCTTAAACCTATTGCACTTTTGCCAATTCAGTCATAAACCTTTTAAATTTGACAATTCAATCATAAACCTTTTACATTTATGCCAATTCAATTCTAAACATTTTAAGTTTGCCAATTGAGTTCTAAACATTTTGCATATATGCCAATTTAGTCCTAAGCCACCGGTCAGTGCTAACATGGCACGCCGGCCGGCTAAAATAATTTTTTAAAAATATTTAAATATTTTTCAAATTTTTTAATTAATTTTTTTCTTTTCTTCCTTCTTCTTCTTCCTTGGCCTTGCTGTTGCAAGTTCTAGTTTGGTTGAAGCTCACTGGCCACTGAGCAAGGACTGTGAAGCCCTCGTCGGCCATTGGCGAGGGTCCCGACCCTCGCCCGACATTGCCCAAATCTGGGCGACACCATGGGGCTACAAGCGAGGCCAGCCTTGTGGCCTTGTCGAGCAAGGGCAGCCCCTCGCCAGCGTCAGGCAAGGGTGACCTCGCCCAATCTGGTGAGGGGTTGCCCTCGCCCACAACCCCATGGCGTTGCCTAGATCTGGGTGACCCGAGTGAGCTAAGCCCTCGCCCAATGGCCGGCAACCTTCGCTGGCCAAACCAAAACCTGCAACAGCAAGGCCAAGGAAGAAGAAGAAGGAAGAAAAGAAAAAAAGTAAAAATTTTAATTAAAAAAATATTATTTTGGCCAACCAGCATGCCACGTCAACGTCGACCGGCGACTTAGGATTGAATTGACACAAATGCAAAAGGTTTAGGATTCAATTAGCAAATTTAAAAAGTTTAAAACTGAATTGGCATAAATATAAAAGGTTTAGAATTGAATTGGCACAAATGTAAAAGATTTAGAATTGAATTAGCAAAAATGCACTAGGTTTAAGGCTTTTTTGACAATTTTTCCTACTTTTCTTTATTCTTCCTCATTTTTTTTTCCCAAATTGCAAATGAAGGTTGGCTTTCTTATTACAACATGATCACTTTCAAACTCAAATTACTCTTTTGGTAGAAAAGGAAACAGCTCGCACCAATCTATAAAAGAAACTTTTGGGCCTTTCCGTATGTTTTAATCCAGCATCAATTACTTTTTGTCTGTGGTTGTCTCGTAGAACGTGCAGATAATTTATTTTCAATCTTTTGCTTCTTATTTTATGTTCATTTTCTTTCCGTCTATAAATACGTCATATCTGAAAAGCTAAACATGTCTAGCATGGAATCGAGCTTCCAACATGATGCTCTTCGAATTTCAATCGAGTCGTTTTCTCTTTGTAGGAAGAGAGAAATTCACTTCATTTAATCTGATGTAAGATAACCAAAGGAAAGGGAAAATAGCAAGATAGATGAAGGAAGAAAAGTGACTCTTTATAAAGTAAGGACGAGAATAAAAGTACTTTGATCTACCGAGATAATTATCTTGGTCAATTATTTTAAAAAAGAAAACGTGTTTATTTAGTTAAAAAGGGTGTGGAAAGAACTCCGCCCAACTATTGAAAGACCAAAAGGAAAAGAGAGCAAAAGAGATTCAAAAGTTACTTTAGCTTAGACCTATTAAAGCGGTATATAGAAATTCGAGCATACCCTGGACCTCCCATAATTGGAGGAAAAACCAAAAGCAAAGCAAATGGTCGTGCAAGATGATGGAGGGTCAATGCTTTTGTGTGCTTTAGCCCACAAGACTTTGCAATTCGTTGACGAGACTAGAAAAGCAATTTTTTTTTATAAATTCAAAAAAAAAAAAAAGAGTTGAATGAAAAGGGTCTAGAAATTTCACTTTCATAATGCTTTGTAGCCTCCTGATTGATCGTAAGTTATTGACTTTTTCCCACTGGTTCTGTAACCCAATTTTTCCGGTTCCGAATTCTCGTGATGTGATAAGCTTTCTTGTCTTTGTATTGATTTATCGTGTTTTTTTTTTGGCTTTGTAAATGTCGTTGAATGATGCAATGAAGCTGTGGTGTCGGGTAAAGTTTCGAGGATGGATGTAAAAACTGCACTTCAAAGGCTTTTCTCAAGGAGTACGGGAGTGGTGCTGGCTGCAGCTTTTGATAGTCTAATAATAACTTTGATGTTAGAAGGTTTGTTGTTATATGACTTATAGCGGGAAAGATTTTTACCGAAGGTTGCGAACATTAGAACTAGATTACATTCTTCAATAAAAATTTAGGATTTGATTACGGCAATTGAAACTTTTTACGGCTTAATTGCACTCTAAAAATGAGATTTGGTTCGTCGATGAACAATAAGATGTTATTTGGATAGAGAAGAAGATGGGATTGAATATACAAGTGCATCTTTACATGTTTACTTTGAAAGCCGAAAAGGTTTAGATCCTCATTAAACATTGATGTTTAAGTGATGTTTAATTGGATTTCTATATATAAAAAAAAATAAAAATCAATACGAGTATATAAAGAATTATTGTTTATATGTGTGAAAGTTATATATCTATATGTGGCACTACCTCAACCACGTAAACAAACGCACTTTTTTGTATCGCATATCTGATTTATTTATGTCGGAGCATGATTGTATTTTTTTTCTCAATGCAGCAAATTCTAGTTTCAAAATGTGCTTTTCCCCAAAAGCTGAATTGAGCTTTTTGCTAATGCAAAACAAAAAGGAAATTGCTTATTCTTGCCAGTCATTCAAAATTACTATTAGGAGATGATCAACCATCTAAACTTCTCTCAATATATATTCTTACTATACAAAAGGAAAATATATTCAATAAAGAAAATTACTTTGGAACGACAATAATAAATGAAACCTAAACTTTACGATTGATTATTAGTAAAATTTTAGCAAAATTTCTCCTTCAATATCCTTACCATCTAGCATCGAGCTCCCATTAGCTATCATTAAGCCAAAGTTTGGCTTGCAGCTAAATTTCACAAGCGACAATTATTTATAATCAAGACTCAAATTTCACTCCGCATTAAGTATTTCATCAGAGTTCCAAATACCATCCTCTATGCTTGTTTTAGGATCTTGTCGACATTTATTAAGCATACATAATAAATGAATATCTCGATATATAGAGCATTGACCATATAAATACATTTAAGTCTACTAACGTTGTCAAACGATTTGCTTAACGAGTGATTCCAAAATTCTTTCTTTTTAAATATCAATTGAAGAAAGGGGTGTGGAGGGGCGATGAACACAACTTCCTCATCCGAGCATTACCCAAATTCCCACACCACTATGTAAAAATACCCGAATTCATCTATAAATGCACGATGCCATCACCCTCGTTATCACGACAAAAGTCGAGAAGATTCCTAAACATGAAATAGAAAAATGCAAGTAGGAAGTCCACTCATGACAGGACTCGAACTTATGATCTTAAGGGTGAAGGTGCGACTCCTTAGCCACCAGCTACTGTGCCCGGTGGCATCAACAGTGCTTCCAGAGCATTCGTCAATTGAAATATTTATTTATATTTTTTTTTCATTTGTTTTTCTTGTGCTTGCCAGAAAAGAAAAGGAGGGGAAGAGAAAAATAAAAATAAAAAAAGAGGGGAAGAGCACCACAGTGTGGTGGACCGGCGAGCACAGGATGAGTTCTAATCAGTACGCTGACTCCTTGCCTTTACACTATGTGTCTGTCCTGTCTGTCGTCATCTCGAATCCCCCGCGAGCGTAGAAAAAGGTGTCATATATTGCACTGAACGAGGGGGACTATTGTTCCCCTTTCCGTGTTAAATCCTCATGAAGGAAATTAAAAAATTTTGTCATTTTGCAGAAAGATCAATAATTTCCCCCCCGTAATAGAAAATAATACAAAAAAAGAACAAGTGAAGAAAATAGCGATGACGAAAACATATCAACTCCACTATTTATTTTTTATTTTTTTTCCATAACAAGGTCGGCGAATTAGCTCAACCAAATTCTTGACTTCTTGCTGGTTTTTACTTGTTTGGTGTCTCATCACTTTCATCGGTCGTCACCCTTCAATCACACGCCTCATCAATCCCACTTCATCTCGTTTTTTCCCTCTCCTCTTCGGATCAATCCTGACGCTTTGATTCGTGGGTTAACTATTGCAAAATTTTGTCCAATTCACATTTGAAAATCATAGTCCCTTCTCTCTACAGATAAAGGGTAAAGACGTGTTATGCGTTTCTCGGATCAATAACCTTGTGCCGACACTGAGTTTTGATGAACCGACCTTGCATTTGAGACCGTTAGATGGGCTTTTTTTTTTTTTACCACAGTGAGTTGGTGGGGGCCACCTTTAGCATACTTCTACTGGTCCACTCTCCAGGCTATTCTTAAGGGCAGCCTTCCACGTACCAGTTTATTACGTTTCAAATTTCCACTTCGGGAGTGCTCCCAAGAAGGCTTGATCCCAACATTGTAGGGGGATGAGCGATGAATTCACTCACTATCTAGGCCAACGACATGTTATCGGTTAAGACAGTTTAATGGTTTGAACCTTAGTTATGGTTTCTGGTTGATTTTAGTCTATTAGAGCGAGATGGCGTTAATTGTGAGTCTCATTTGATTTCAACGGCTTTTAACGGACACGCTACTTTCAACTTCATCATGTAAGAATAAATGTCGGATTCCGGAGCCGCGCGTCCATCCTCTGCGTGATTTTTTTTTTTTTTTGGGTCATGTATCTGAGCTTCTAAATCAAAATTGAGTTGCCTATATTTTCCCGGTGCACCCAAGGATTTGAGTTGTCATTCCTTGTTGGTCTAGCCTCAACACTAAATCCATTCGAACAAAATGGAACTTGTAAGTACCAACATTTCATCATGCTATATAATCATGAGAAGGAGTTGTGAAATAGACGGGAAGGAACCACAGGTACAGCCAGAAACTTTTGGGAGTGGGGAGAAAAAGGACGGTAAATATGAAAGGGAGAGAGGGAACAAAGAAGAGATTTTGATGGATATAGGTATAGAGAAGCTGGTGCATGGTAGCTGATAATATGATTAGGTCATGATGATCTGCCGCTGGATATGGGATTGATTTCAACGTGGGATCGAAAATTTCTCCTGTATTTCTTTTCCCTTTGAGAAGAAAAGAAAAGGGTGGGAGCTGAATCCTATATTCGACTGCATGAAAGAGAGAGAGAGAGAGAGAGAGAGTTTGGTGGGGGCAGTGTGGTCTGCTAACTTTTATTGCTCTCTTTGTCCTCTTTCACCTCTCTCCTCTCTCTCCTCCTCTTTTTATCTCCCCCCCTCCTTTTCCTTCTCACTGCCTCTCATACCCATCTCTCTCCCTCTCTCCCTGCACCATCTTCAACACTCTCTTGCCCATGGCCGTCTCTCTGTCTATCTATCTCTGAGGGTTTCGTGTGTTTTCAGGGCTTGGAGGAGATCAGAAAGGAAGCCTTGTTGTTTTGAGGGGAATGTTGTCTGGCTCGAGGCCGCCATCTCAGATCACCGATCTTCATCTCGGAGAATCGATTAAGACCCATCGTTTCGTTTTTCTTGCTTTCACTTTTCTTTGGGTTTGTTTTCGTTTGTGGGTTGGGATCATCACATGTCCATATGAGATGATCATGCGTTGATCGATCAGATCATGAGCTTGACGACCTCGGACCAGGCTTCATTCCCCCCAATTATCGCTTCCCTCCGTGCCGATCTTCTCCACTGTGTTACGAATCGATCTTGAGGTGAGTCTCCACAAAAAGAAGAAAAAGCTTGAGACTTTTTGGTCTTCCTGTTCCATAACTATGGTTTTTCGTTGTCGATTCTTGTTTCGGATGTTGGTTGTGCTTTTTTCTCCCTTGCTTTGTCAGTAGTGAAATTAAGGCTTCTATGCGTGTGTGTGCATGAGCAGATTGGTGTAATGATTAGAGATTTTGACCCTATTTCTTGTTTCCTCCGTCTCCTTTTTTCCTCCTGACGATGGAAAGGATAAAGTCTTCATCATTACACTTTGATTTTTTTCCTCTCTCTCTCTCTCTCTCCCTGAAATCTATGATATTTCTCTTGTCAGTATAAGGCGCTTTGTGGGTTCATCATTGGCACTGGATTTCTTCATGATGGGCTTCATGAGTCTTCCTCGTCTGTCCCTTTCTCGCTCCTCTACTCTACTCTGATCTGCTTCAATTGTTGCTGGCTTCTTTTGCTTTAGGGTTTTTCTTTTTCTATTTCTTAAATAAGCTCCCCGTGATACCGATCTTGCGTATCCGCAATCAAGCTTCTGCCTTATATATCAAAACCAGTCCAGTCCCTTCTCTTCCTTTCACTAGGCACGAGCTTTTCTTGCTAGTTTTGTGCCGGAAGACAGAAAGAAAAGAAATTACAACGCCGTCAGAGGCTGGTCTAGTTCTGCATCGTTCGTTTTAACGCGTGTGTGTTTGTGTTTGTGTGTGTGTGCTGTGTGTGTGTGTGTGTGTGACAGTGTATGAGTTACTTTTACAGATTGGTGTTTTGCTTTTCATTGTTAACCGGTAAATTGCTGTAATAATACCTGGTGTTAGTGCAAAAGGAGAAAAAGAGGTCTTAAGGTTGCTTCCATTATATATGCATTAATGACTGCTTGTAAGCATTTGATTGTGTTTGTGTAAGAACGTCATGGCCCCCGACCTTGTACTTGATGGGAGATGCTTGCGAAATTAGCTTTGAGAAGCTTGGCCTTCACACCCATCGAATATTTTGTTGAGGAAAGAGTGGGGAAGGAATATAATCATTCAGAGAAGAGGGAAGATGCTGAGTGCATACGGAAGCTGTATCGGTGAAGCAACCCAACTGCGTGCAAGAACAAGAAATGTGCTCAATTAGAGTTTTCGCGAGGATCGGCGACAGTGCCATTTAAAAGCGTATTCGAGAAGCAGAACCCACTTAGTAATTAGCAAGTGTTGTGTGTTGCCTTTTGTTTTGTATCTCGAAATGCCGCAAAGCTTATTGTGCGAGGTTAATAAAAGAAGGCATTACCAAATACCAAGTGAATGGATCCTTGATGCTTTGGGAGTAATGGGTCGTTGCTTCACATATTATTTGAAAGAAAGAAAGAAAAAAAAAAAACAAGTAGAGAGAGAGAGAGATGTGATAGATGGGACCTCTGATTTTGCGAGACCTTATGGTCTTGTCATGTACAAGAGGGAAGATTGCAGTATTCCCTTTGAAACTTGAGGAAAAAATTTTAAAATTGTTCCAACCACATCTTCTTCTTCTACAAAAGAGCATTGGAGTTTACCTCTGCACATGGGAAGTTAACAGTGCACCAAATAATTGCAGATGTGGATGTGGATTTCAGAACATGATCTCCACTCAAAAGCAGATCTTTTCGCCTTCTTGGTTTCCTAGGCTTACAAAACCTTGAACTTAATCGATATGAAAGGAACAAAGAAGGAGAAGAAGAGAACAGACCAGCACTTAGATGGGTCTAATGATTTGCGTTCTTTTCATACCATTACAGATAAGCCAAAGAAAACAAAGACCGTGTGCATATTTACATAACGTGCAAGACACAGCCAAAAAGAAGTAAAGGGCTTTGGTTTCTTGAACGAGGAGGTTTCAGTTTGTTCCATTGAAGTTGTTGCAGAGTAGGGGATGGTGATGAAGAGATCATTGCTTAGGTCTTTGGAGTGAATGAGATAAGAGACAGTGTCGTCATCGAGAGGACACGGTCGTGATTGGGGTTTGTGCATGAAATGGTGGTGGTGGTGGTGGAGGTGGTGGTGGTGGGAGGTGGTGAATGATTCTGCCATCAATTTCTGAAGCCAATTGAAGACACAGTTTTAATGGTGGTGTGTTTCTCTGACTGACTTGCGTCCTGGGTAGGCTTTCTAGATTTTTTTTCTTTCTCCTTTTTTGTCTTTGCTTTCACTAACAATGCAGTGAAGTCAACATCAGCATTTACGCCATGAATTCTCTCCCGACTGTTTGATTTATTGTAGACTACGATGTATCCATTTGCGAGAACAGTCTGCATATGAATGAATATGACTCAGCCTTTCTTTTGAATTCTTCTGCCTCAGAAAACAGAAAAGACAAAAATCAAGAAAAAGAGTGTAGTACTTACTAGCTAGTTATTACTGATTAGCAATCGCTTTTTTTAAACAAGGAAAAAGACATCAAAAACTCAAACTATATCCATTGCGACACATTTATAAAAAAACTCAAAACTCGTGACACATTTATCTTCCGTTATGGTTCGATAAGATGATTTTCCAACCAAAACAATGTCGTTTTCATTTCACTTAAGCCACATGGGCAACATGTCAACACCATTTGCCTTTCAGAGTTCATTTAGGTAGATTTTTAACTGTGCTCACTGACGGAACCTCAATGGAGGATAAATATGTCACACAGGTATAAGTTTGGATCATAATTGGCATAATTTGAGGGTTTTTATGACTTTTTCCTTTTGAAATATGAAATATTTAAAGGGTAAAAGCCACAAAAAATCTCTAACTTTGTCCACCGTGACATATATACCTTAAACTTTTTTTGTGACACCACAAATCCTAGACTTGTACCTATGTGACACATTTACTCCAAACTTGTACAATGTGTCACATTTACCACAAACTTCTTCTTGTAACACCAAAAATTTCAAATTTGTATCAATGTGACATATTTACCCCAAAAAATTGGTGTCATAGAAAAAAGCCTAGGGTTTTTAGTGTCACAAAAAGAAAATTGGGGTAAATGTGTCACACATGTATACGTTTGGGATTTTTGGTGTCACAAAATAAAGTTTGAAGATAAATGTGTCACACGGGTATAAGTTTAAAATTTTTGGTATCACAAAAAATAATTAGAGTATATGTGTTACAATAGGCAAAGTTTGTGGTTTTCTATGGCTTTTTCCCATATTTAAATTAATAAATGTGACATATATGTCGTGCATACCCATCATATTGAAGCGTTATGCAAAATATTTAAACATGGTACATCCTACATTGAGACAGCGAGATCCTCATTGTTGATTAGCAACTGGCTGTTTATAAAAGATGAGTACTCTTAAAATTGATGATTTCGTAATGCAAGTACAAAGGTGGACCAGTAAAAAAGGGTCATACACTCATTTTTTAACCCATATTTGATGGGTTGAGTTATTATATGAGTTAGTTATATTCAGTAAATGAGTTATTAAATGGGTTCACAACTTACCTACACCTAACCAACCTCTATGATCCTTTATCGCCCTCACTCAATCTCGCGCTCACTTATTCCGCGCTCTCACCTTAGTTTGAGTATGAGTTTCCTAGATTGAGTAAAATATATAAGTGTTTTAGCAATATTGATCGGATCGGGTATGTGTTGGGTATGGATTGAATCATGTATTAGTCACTAAATTTGTATTGCATGAAAATGGGTCGAATGGGTTAAATGGGTTGATTTGGGTTGGACCATTTGTAATTTGACCCTATTTACCTATTTGACGGGTCTATACAAAGGGGGAAAAAAGAGCCATATGAGATCATACATCAAATGAAGCATTAATCAATAAAAAGATATCCGATTTTCAATGTATTGATTGTGGGTTTTAAGAAAATAGTCTCTGCATTGAGAATTGTACTCTTTCTTTATTATGTTGTTACTTAACAAGTTGTGGGCATTCGACCAAAAAAAAGAAGAAGAAGCTATGGGCAGGAGATGCTTTTCAACAAAATCCTAATGATTCTAAGGTTCGCACGGTATATGTATCCATCTTGCACTATCTCCTGTTTATAATGGGAATTTTATTGTAAGATATGTGATTTTACTGGAATAAATCACGTATGAGATCTTGCTTGTGAATCTTCTTCATCAATACAAATCCCAATCTTTTAATGCACTTTCTCTTGTATAGAAAGAATGCACCATCTTTATAAGGACCTCCTTTTTCTCTTGACTTTATGATTCCACCTAACTATTGTCCTATCTATTGTCATTTAACTTACTAAAAGGAGCATCTTCATCTCATAACGTGTCTCTCTCTATAACCTGTACAGAGAGTTTATGGACACTTCTACATATCATGGGAATCAGATCTTTGAAAATCAGCGACCATTGAATCACAACAAACAGACCTCAATTGTTCGTTAGAAACTTTCGAAATACTTGTGAGGTACATCAATTTGCTCAAGAGATACAACAAAATGCACTTCGGTACGATGTTTTTATAAGGATGAATCGGTCTTTCCGGAGGTCATAGAAATCCCTAGAGTTTATGTGATGTATCGAGTAAAAACAGTAAATAATTTGATTTCATTATGTCTCATTTAGTTTGTTCATGAAAATATCATTTGGAACAGGAGGAACACTTTCATAGGTAAATAAACTCCAAGCCTGCTTCTAAAATTTCGTGTGAATAACATAAAGTAAATTATTTTTTCGAGACATGGTAGTGTTGTGAACCCAACTTTAATGCGTCAACGCGCACGTGAAGGCATTGTCTTGAAACACCAAGCTTTTGACTAATCAAGATTTAACTCCATAAAACATCAAGACTTTTCCCTTTTCCCTTTCCCCTCTTCCTGTTGATCTCCTGAAATTAAGTGATATTGTAATTTACAGAGTTCTATTGTATTTTCCGCTTTAGTAGGTGGGTGAATGATCGAAACATTTATCAATTAACTCATGAGCTCATCGACGCGAATCGGGTACGCGGGGGCAAATTGACATTTTCCATCCACTTCAAGGACCAAATTGGGATTTCTGTCCCTTCCATTACCTGCGTGCAGTTGAAAATGGCAGAACCCTTATGCATAGTATTGACCTTGGGCTTAAAGCTAATCATGTTTAGTCATCCCATTATGCATCATGGCCTAAGAAGAGACATTCTCGAAAATTGAACCCCGTCGCAATATCTCGTCAACGATTCATGGATGATCACTTTGTGATTGTACGAGATGGCCATCTTCCTACTAATAAAGTTTAGTCTATGAAGTTTAGGGCAAGATTCGCATGAAATTCTTTTTAATATTCTTTTGAAGAACAGGTCCTTCCCTTGTCTTTTTGTTTGACTTTGTGTGTAAACGCCACGACCCTTTAATTAAAGAAGGTCGTAAATGAAAAAGGAAAGCAAAGCAAAAGAGAAGGCATCACACAATAGTCAAAGTTTAAAAGAAGGGTACAGATGCCTTTCTTGTATGAAATATCAACATGGATTCGATACATAATAGTCCCACAACATGTGTGGAAATCACATAGGAGATCTAGCATTGTGAGGCAACTGAAGAACCATAATCAACACTTTAAACAATATGATTGAAATCAAGTTATTCATGTCATTCTATAAAATATATATATATAGAAGGTTAACAATCATGCCTCGATGGGTTGACGCAAATTGCTAGTCACGCGATCTTTTTCCTTTCGTCTTTCAATTCGGCGTTCTCTACAACCGTAGCTTTCTCACTAGACTGAGAGATTCACCTCCAAGTTCTGGTCAAAGTCAGATCATCCACACTCTGGGTAAGAGATTAACCCCGTGTGACGATCGAGCTTGAATTTAGGTCTTTTAAAGTGCAAAGTCTCCATCAGCCGATGAAACCCTTACGGATTCTTATAGTGTCGGTTTCAAAACTTTCTAAGTATTCTTTATGCTTTTAAATAAGAATATCGATGATTCTTAACATAAAACATTGATACGGAACCGGTGCAATAAGTATTAACTAGATGTGGAAGAGGAGTAACATTGCAATCCTAAATCGTGCACGGCTAATTTCTGATAAAATTGGAAAGGTTATTGCCTATCCCACACTGATCTTTATCATAGAAGAAAACCCATGCTCCTCAACTGTTTTATCAGTTTAGCTCAATGCACATTGCTCCTTATAATTGATTTTTTCTTCTTTGGAGATTGGGCGAATCTATAGTGGTTGCTAGTTTGGGCCGAGAGGACACATAGTTATGGGCCACGACTCGTCCCAGGATCAATGGCCATTGGGCATGCACCAAAATAGATTATACAAATTCAATCATTGAACTCAACCACTTTATCTTCAGAAGCTCTTGCAGCCGAGGAGTTTCACAGTTCAGTTTATCATATTTCTCTCCTTTTCCATAATTAACAAAGAATTTGCCTCACCTATCCATCAATACAAGAAGTTCTTTCTTTCTTTCTTTCTTCTTTGTGCCAGCACATAGGATTGAACCTGCGACCTGCATCCAAAACACCCCCACCCCCTTATCTCGTGCCATTGGGCAAATTGCCCAGGATCAAGAAATCACGACATCGAGGGTGTTTTGCCACCAGAGCATGTCAATGTAATCGCATGGGTCTTAGAATTTTTCTACCACTCCAAGGGTCCATTTATAGACATGTCACCTATACTTTTTCGATGATTTTGAGAGAGTCGTAATTATGAATATGTTAGGTGAGGCAAATTATATTGCCATCAATAGAGTTAGTGCCACAAAAAATTTATGACATAGATAATGACATGTAACACGTGATGGTTATTTTAAGATCACAAGGTTGATATTCTAGCGTTAGTGTCATTTCTGTCAAAACTATCTTAGGGATGGTTGTATCTGATTATGTGTCTAACTTGGGTCGGCTTCAGAATATATATTGTTCTTCTCTAGTTGATCAAACTTGTCCTTGCGATCTTACAAAATCAAAGAAAATTACCAAAAAATTCATAAACCTATTACAATTATGTCAATTCAGTCATAAACATTTTCTTTTCTGCCAATTGAGTCATAAACATTTTGCAATTGTGTCAATTCAGTCCATCTGGCCAATTTTGGTCGGCCAACACTGATTTGGACGCTAGCCAGTTGACCAATAATGACGTGCCAATTTTTTAAATAATTTTTATTTTTCCAAATTTTATTTTTCCTTTTCTTTCTCTTTTTTTCCCCTCCCCTTCTTCTTTCTCTGACGAGTCACAAAGGCTGGCGATGGCCGGCAAGGACAACCTTGCCAAGGCTAGGCGAGGCCTGACTACGTCCTGGCCCTTGCTAGTGGTGGCGGCGGTGAGCTTTACCGAAGGCCGGCAAGGTCATCCTCGCCGGCCATCACCTCCAGTCGGTCACTGACTCGGTGATTGGCTGGAGGAATAAGAAGGGGAGAGGAAAAAAAGAGAAAGAAAATATAAAAGGGAAAAAGAAAATATAAAAATATAAAAATTTGAAAAATTAAAAATTGACAAGTTAGCGTCGGTCGGCCGACTGGCCAAAATTGGCCGGATGGACTAAATTTGCACAATTGCAAAGGGTTTAGGACTCAATTGGCCAAAAAAAAAAAAATTGGTTTAGGACTGAATTGGCACAATTGCAATAGGTTTAAGACTTTTTTAGTAATTTTCCCTACAAATTTTGTGCACGAATTCATTTCACTGTCGTTCGACCAATGTGAAGGACTCCCGCTCATCTTATCAATGAACCAATGGTATTGCCAGGAGACGAGAATACAAAGGAGCAGTAAACTGAGACATGCATGTGAGCGACTGCAACTTCTCGACTCCAGCTGATTTGATGCATGAAACGAAATCAATTTAACATGGGTCTGTCCGAGTCTAGAAAGACACTGCAAAATGCCAACCACATCTTGAGTCTCCACACACTAATTTGCATATTTTATCGTACTCGCCACAGCTAATCTGTGCTAGATTGCTTCTTTCACCAAAAACAGCTCGAACATTAGGCGTGCCGACATGAACAGCGTTAACGTCACTCTTTCTATCTTTGCCACTTTCTGTAGGTCACCCAACAGCATTTTCGAACAGTCTTTTGCGCAAAAGATCTCTCTAATCGTATATCTACGCTCACCACTAGTCAATGTTGGTGGTCCACCTAACAAGTCCATAAGAGAGTTCTTAGTGCTATCTGATCTATATCTTCCCTAAGAAGTTGTGACATATGCTTATTTCGTCAGGACTTTTATTTTATTTTATTTTTATAAGTGTGAACTGTATCTGATTGCACGACGCTTTTATTATGATGGACATTGTATGGTTTGAAGCTATAGAAGCGCCCCAAGATTAGCAACTGTATGTAATGAACCGTCATCATCATCATGGACCCGTCCGAGCAAGCTCTATCATTTCGTAACTAGAGGCGCAATTAATACATGGGACAACTCGACACGTTAATCTCACTAGGGAAGCATCGTTATTTATGCATTAATTGGCGATTAGGACACCGGTGTTTCGCAAGTGGAGACGAGGAAACAGAATCCGATTCTTGTCTTATGATAAATCTCCCAACGATCTAATCGTACGACCATTTTGGACCCGAATGAAAATGGACGATTAATGCTTGAGATCGACCCGTCATTTTGTGGACATGAACGACCTAAAGTATGAGTTAATAGGGATTATAGAACTCTAAAACAGTTGAAAAGTGTTATTTACGTGCGCAAACAGTAATTATCTGCAGCGAATTCGACCTACGAAGGTCACCATGTAGAGGACATGTGGGATCAACATGTTCTAAAAACATCGCTCCAAATTGAAAGCCACGGCAATGAAGTTAATGATGGGCCCTCGTACTTGCGCCGAATTGAGCGGCGTCGACATTATATCTTTGCACTACGTCATGTCTTGTAAGCATTACGACTGAGGGAATTTTGGGTAGGTCAATGTTACTATAGTTCAGACCCAAAAAAAAAAAAAATGTTACTATAGTGACTACTATATTCGTGCATGTTTCGCATGGGATTTATACACAATATTTTTTGCGAATTATTGTTTATAAAAGTTGTTTCTCTACTCTTGCACATTCAAGTTATATGCAAAACAGTGACAATGATATTGTATGAAAAATATGTCACTTGAAAAAAATATATACAACTTGAAAATGAATTGAATATAGTAGCATCATTTTCCTTCTATATAATTGCAATATGCACTTATCAAACATCTCATACGCCATATCCAGAACTAATAATGTATAATGCAACTCGATCGTTTGGTCATTTCTTTTTTAGTAATGTTATCTAAGTAACATTAATCTAGTATTGTAATTTACTGGATGCAATATTAGATGGCAACGAAGTAATTTTACTCTCTATGGTGTGTTATATTGCAACGACAAAGTAAAATTTTCTTTTCATATCGCCATATAGATATATGAGTAGAATTTTTCTAAAAACATATCATATCACACATCGTACATGTAAAGTCTATTTTTTCTGTGAATTATGAATATAATCACTTTCTCATTCTTGTAGAGTTAATTTTATTACTCATTGTTGTAGATATTACAAAATAGATGTGATATCTATAAATTATATTAAGATCTTAGAAATATATTCTCTTACCTTTTTGAAAAATATTTTCTCATCCTCTTGGTAAATTTCACTGCACATTGTTAAGAGATTTTTCTCCAAAACTTTCACCCTTTTCTTGAAAAAACACTTCAAATTTTCATTCGGGAAGCTCTTCAATAGAACGATTGGAGTTAATAGCTACACCACGCGATGTTTGTCGGGACTCAGGAGCAAACGATTAGATTGAAATGGAAATCAAAGCATCCTAATAATGGGTGGACAAGACACACGTGATTTGGTCATTCGTATTGCTAAAGCAAAAGGTGAGGAAAATTACAATTACATATGAAAGAGAACCCCGTTATATAAAGAGTCGATTCGCAAGGATGACTGCGATTATTTTTCAATTCTTTCAACATACACAACGGCAATACAAGCTCCACAAAAAGAAAAACATAGGAAAAGAAAATGCCTCCCTAAACCAGGCCAAACATGATGATGTTGTATCATACTTTATCTTGTAATATAACGACAATGGTCATCTAACGTCCTACACGCCCATATTTATATATCTATACTTGCCAATGATATGATATATATGTATATATATGCTCCATTAGAAGCTTGACCCGTTGAAAAAAAACAATAGATGCCGATGGTGAAGGCCTTCGGATCTCTTTGGGCAACTTTTAGCCATCCCTACATTGCAAATTGCTCTTTCCTCAATTGATTTTGAGCTTATTAATTATGCTTCCATTTGTTTGTTCTCTGCAGGAGACACACAAACCGTGGCCTTTACTAACCCCTCGATCTCCTCCAGATCTCCTCCAGCTCCCTCGCGAACTCCTTCTGCCTCCCGACGACTATCGTGATGTGATCCTTCCGCTCCATCACCTTCACGTTGGCTCGGCGCAGCCGTTGCTTCACGTTGTGAGTGCATTCCACTGGGATTACCTCGTCATCCTTGCCGTGAAAGACGTTGATCTCGCACTTCAGACGGTCTTGGACGGTGTCGAGGTAGGTGTCGAGCTTGCCGGCCGTGCCGCAGATGATGTTGTGGAGGGTGTGCCACGCAGCGTTGTGGGTGTGGCAGCAGAAACCTTCGACCAAGTATGTCCTAAGCCTGAAGGAGACATCTTATTAATCTAAGGATCATTTCAAGGTGTATCTATATGAGTTAAAACAAGTTAGATGGATATTAGCAAAAATATGTGTCTGTGTCTCCATCGTCGTTTGAATTCATTTCCCATGATGTGATGGCTACACTGGATTGACCTGGAGTATGAAAACTTTTAGTGCCTTCGTAATTAATTTTCAACTACTTTTCTCGCTTTCTTGGACTTTCCTGGACCGATTTTTACGCACCAAAATCAATCCCTATTTCCACATTTATGCCAATAATTAGGAAATTCAGGAGGAAATAATCCATCGCAGTTTGATGCTAAGTAACTACTCTTTTGAATTTAATCTAAAATATTGCATTTGCATGAAGCACTAACTCCAAATTGTCTTATCGACTCTCCTAACATTCTTCTAAGCTAATTTCCCTAAAATTATCTTATTTCATAGTTCACTTACTGCTTCAGAAAGATATTTATGAATGTTAAACGATCCACCACTGATAATTTCATCTTGTTCATCTAGTTATCATTAGTTGCGCAGCTGTACGTGTTGGAGGAGAGAATGACATAATTGGAGACAGATCAAATGCTCTAGCTAAGATTGAATATGCACCCCAAAAACAACAATAATAATAGTAGGATCACCCACTTGCATGAACCTCAAAATTATTGCAAGCAAGCAAGCTCGCTCCTCTCTGTGATTGCCTCATTGCCACGATCCTAACACGTTCGTCGACGACATTAATGGCGATGCTCGACCACCCACTTTTAACGACAACCCACCACTTTATTAGGGCTATGACTATTATAGTATTATGTTTACATTTTGGGCCCCACATTGAGAAAACGGGCCTCTGACGTGGACAAACCAAATGGGTCAACGTGGGTCGACACATCCCCATAATTTGCAATACATTTTATAGAAACAGCTGTGGTGCCAATTGGTCCAAATACATAAATTTTTAGATGAAAAAAAATTATTTGATATTTAAACGTTGTTATCCTTCCTCTCACACTTATGTTGAGATTCGGCATCTATTAAACTGTAAAGCACACAATTAAGGAGACCAATAAGGAGGCTGAAAATAATTGCATTATCACATTTTACTCTGATACCATGTTGAAGCGTATTGAAAGAGATTGTATTTTTCATTAGATTTTAACTTGGGTCATATTTCGTGCACCTTCAAAGTAATTATAATATTTTTAAAAGGGTGTTTCATCACAATTGCACCACGGCAAAGATATCCATTACTTGACTATATATCTCTGGGCTCCGTAATAACTTATATATACTCCAGTTTCACAAAACTTCGATATTTACTTAAACCACATCACTGGTTTCATTTATTGAAAACTATACTAAATTAATTGACTCCGAACATTCTCATCCCAAAAAATAAAAAAATTAACTCCCGAAAGAATATCTAGGGTAGGCAAGACTCTTATGCGTCAAGCAAGCATCAACCATATGCACATCTATCTACACCTATCTATCTATAATGTAAGGCAAGTGTAGCCTACCCAACATTTATTAAGCAGAATTGGGTAGCTCAGTGACTTGACTTGGAAGAATAACGAAAGTCACTGGCAGTGAACTGAACAAGGAAAAAAAAAATTGCCTCAATCTTTCAAAAGGTCGGTAGGAAAACAAAATAAAGCCCTTTGATTTATTTCTTTAAAGGGAAGAATGAAGAAAGGTTGAGATTGGAAAAACAAATATACCAAAACCCCCTTTTTCCTCCTTTTTTCTATAAAGAGTGAAATATAAAGAGAGAGAGGTTGAGTGAGCTGATTAAAAATAGGAAGTTCGTAGAGCAAGAGGCTTACCTGTTTCTGGTGACTAGCTTGATGAGAAATTCCCACAACCGGTGGTTCTTGCATATAAGCAGGCAAATCGTACGGCTGACGTGCTCGTACCAGCAAGCCATCGACGCCCCGAAGGCGATCAACGGCCACACGCGCCTCGGAGCGACCCTTCTCATGACGTATTGGGTCGCTTCTTCTCCCTCCGGCACTGGAAAATAGGGCTGCATCGTGTAGCAACGGGTTCATATTTAGACGTGATAATTTGTTGTATCGATACATGAGTTTAAGACGATACTAAGGCAACACTAAGTCACAATATCAAATTTTTGAGACATTATTGGATTCGGGTTCATGCACTCTCAAGCCACCTATACTATTAGTGAGATGAGCTTCATTAACTGCTACGTGAGATCCATAAAATCTAAAAGCTCAGATAGCCTTAGGATGCATGATGCACTCGTCCCATGTAACATTTTTCGCTAAGTTTTGTGATTCTTAATAATTGGAATACCCTCTTGCGATCATGATTTGGATTAAATAGCATCTTAAATTCATTCAGTCAAATCATTTAAATAATCTAAATTGGTCGATACATCACGATTTATGTTGACATCTAAGATGTATACCTCGATATAACATTAACATACAAATCATATGTTTCTTTATGACACTGCTCGTAATCTCCCAGTCACGAATCAATGCACGAGATCAATTAACATGAATGTATGGCATTTGAAACACCAGATCTAGTGGACCCCACCGGATAAAAATGTCGAGACGAGGTAGTCTCACGTAGATCAAGCATATATAGGAAAATAAGTTGGATGCAGACTAATTAATTTGATGATTTTGAGTGCAAACTACTTACCGGTGCGAGTAGGGTTAAGGACTTGACCGAGTTTGGGTGCCGAACCGCCAGGGCGAGGGCCAAAATGCAACCTAAAGAGTGAGCCACAATGTGGAAGGACTTGACCTTGTTCGGCTCCAACACCGACTTCTCTATCATGTCCACGTGCTCCTTGAGCGTGTACAGAGACTCAGCCGGCTTTGGGCTCCTCCCGAACCCCAGGAGGTCAACCGCGAAGAACCGGTACGTCGAGCTCGCCCCCTCGGAGAAGTTCGGGAACAGCGTCTCCGTCCAGAATGCCGACGAGGAAATGAAGCCGTGGATGAACACAACATCCTCACGTGCCTTGCCACCTGAAAAAGGAAAAATAGAGCAACAAAGCCCATGTCACAAATCCTATGACCGTGGTCCCTATAGAGAAAAAGAAATTATGCTCGTATCTTATTTCTTTTTGGCCAGGATTACATGCATAGCGCTCCCTTGATCAGTACTTTCATCAAGTTGTTTATACGTCACGAATGCATGTCAAATTCCAGCTAAAGGAAAGTGCTTGCCTTTACCGCCGGCGGATTTGACGTAGAGGGTTTTGCTACTAGAAGACGACCAGGAATTGCAAAGTTGGCAATCACAATCCGACCACCTCGGAATCGGCTGCGATTTCTGCCCGACCATCCTTCCGTGAAGCATCTCGACAACCGTGGAATTCACCACAAAGCTTGACCTTGCCCCAGGACTGCCAATCTTCTTCTTACGATTATGACTGGCGTGGTCTCTATGGTTGTTGCTACTAAGCCTCTTGACAGCAGAGTTTGAGACCTCGGACACCCGCGAGGCCCGCGCATAGAGTGTGTCGGAGACGTCCTCCATCTGGACCTTGCTCGAGCTCATCATGCGGACGATCTTGGACTCACCTTGCCTGGAGACCAGGATGTCGCCGCCATTGGTGGTGATGGCCTCCCTCGGCGACGAGCAGTAGCACGGCTTCCACTCCGACTCCACGAAGAAGTCTGCTACCCGATAGACGAAGCACAGGACCACATCGAGGACGTCCAGAAGGGAGAACACCACGAAGCTCACGACGTCGATTATGGCCATTCCAATGTGTGCTGGTGTGGGTATGGTTTTGGTGATTGAAGCCATATTGTTCACAAGAGAAGAACGGGAGTACTGTCTACTTGTGTTTGTGTGTGTGTGTTACTACGAAGGTGATAACAGTGGTGAGGTATGATGATTCATGGCGTGTGTGAGTAGTGGGGTTTGATCGCTTGGGTGTGACTTGTGGGTGTTCTTGATCCTCTTAATAATGCGCAATCTGAGGGGTGAAAACGACGGGAGAAATGGAGTCTGGTTCGTCGTTTTGCTGGCTTCGGGTTGCCGAGTGAAATGACAACCCTAGCATAGGAAACGACCCACCATAAGTCATCCAAATAGTCGGGTTAAAATGGGGTGTCTTGCAGGGCGAATGCGTGTGGGAATGCAACCCGTGCTTTATTTTTTGGCACTGCCTATACTAAGTCTTTGCGAAAAAAACATACATTAATTAGACTAGTTATACTATAGATAATCTAGATGACAACGACACATCGTAGAATGACACGGGTTTTACTTGTTCTTTAAAATGCGATCGAGTTGATTTAATAGAATAGCATAAACATCTGAAAAAAAACCCAGACAATCTGATTGAAAAAACAGTTTTTTACCATTGAACCCTACTTAAAGCTGATCTAGCAACTGTCCCGCGATCATCTCCTTTTGCCGCAAGTATCGATCATTAATGAGTCAAAGAATTTCTTCTAATGAATCATCCTTCTCTTCTGTTGGGGGATAGAGAGAGACTTGAGACACACCCAAAAGCAAAGCCTAGTCATTTGAAGGAAAAAGTAGGTGGTGGTTGAGCACCCTAGGGAAAAAGAACATTAGTTAGCCTCCCTCGGCGGAAACTCTTTGGCCTTCCCAAACGAGCTTTCGTCTCCATCAAGACTCTCGATTCAAGAGGCTCAAGAAATCAATTCTTCCTCTGCGTTTTCATACTTGATATTAGACCGTAGCACTTTCTTGTTCCTTGCGAATTGTTCAAATAGGGTCACCCCTTTTTTCTCATCCAATTTGGTGACAGTTTCGAAAATATTACTACAATGGAAAAATCAGATGCCCAAACTCATAAATGTCAAGCAGCACTTTGTCAAAGCGTATAGGTGCTCCAAACATTATTTATTGCTCGCTTCTCTCCAGAGCACATGACTGTCTCTCTCTCTCTCTCTCTTTCTCTTTCCCCCTTATGGTAATATGACCACACACTTCACGAGCCCATCGTCGATCACCACCGCCCTAATTAGTTGAAAGAACACTTCTCCGTCTTGCACGTATGGTTTTAATTAGGATATCTTCTTCTTTTCTATAAAATTGTAACTGTGATATCAAAATGGGGAGAGAAAGAAAATAGAAAAAAAAAAAATGGGACTTGAAACCGTACTTTGGCAGTGAGAAAATAAATTATTACTACAACTGACACGGACAATATGTGTGGAAGTGTGTATTATTACCTTCATCCAAACACGGTCTCCGATCTAAGTGATTAACACCCTGTTTTAATATCATACATCCATTTGCACGTGCCGCGCTTACCGTGAGAATTCACAAGGTAAGAAATTTGGAAGAGATAGTAATTGAAAAGGTGGACGTACATGCTACTGTTCTAGTAGAGATTCTGCCAACGATAGACTAAACTTATATTGCTCATTCTTAATGAACGTGTAAGCATTGTCATAGAAAAACGAAATTCTTCACTTGGGATTTGAAGCGAGTTCATGATTTACCGTCCTAGCAAATTTGCTCCGACAGCGATTGGAGAAACAAAGCCACCGTCCGCCAAGGAAAAACGTGGTAATTAAGGCCAATTGCCAACCCTTTGCCACCATCCTTAAATTAGTAGAAGCTGTAGTCACCCAAGAGATCCCTACTTCCGACCTAAATGCTTGACTAAGTAGAAAATCATCCATACAATGAACATGTCGTGCGGGCCAATCAGAACCAGATGTCGAAATGTCATGGGCAAGAATCCAGAGTCCACATCACATTTATAACACATCCACTTATGTCACGCATTTAATGAGCTTTGCCTAACATTGTCGTCGGACGACATTAAGCGTAAATCCGGCATCAAGTTTTGGCGTACGTGGGGGAGGACAAGATTGCACGAACAACTATTGCTGGCGCATCTTACTATATCGAATTTGATCCTTTACTATGAAACAATTCAAATTATATAGGTTTTCCAAACTACATAAACTGAGTTTGTCGCTTACATCAGTTCATGAAAAGAGTTTATCCAATTGAATCTCTCTCGTAGAAGCCTAGGAGGAAAAGGAAAACATGGACACCGTGCAATAGCAAGTAGATTTGCTCGTGTAATAATGACGAAGACTGAATGTTTCTACCCGTATTCTCTCTAACTCGAGATATATATGTTTGTAAAAGGTTAGGAAGTCTGTTGTTGCCCTTATTTTTCTCCAAAAATAGGGCTCCGATTGATTCACGAAATCGTATTGGATTAGAAAGACACGTCTCAAAGAAAACGACTGTCTTCATTAAGATTTTTATGCATTTAACGTACAAAAGTTGCTTTTAGTATAATATATTAGGTGATTGGCTATCACTCCCTAATACAATTCCATCTTTGTTGTACTTTGTCTTTTTGAGTCCCCTAAAACTTAAATAACTCGCTTCCACAGAACAAAAGAAGAACTCTTACCCATGTTCAATTTAATTCACTCATAACCAAAAAGAAGAATGAAAAAACCAAAAGGTAATTAAAAATGAGAGTTAAAGGTTTGAACTCATAACAATGCAAGAATTGCTTGACCTATGTTGTCTCACCCCTACTTCTATAAGTATAAGGACAATGACACGGCCGTCCTCCTACCTGAAAGATACAGCCTCATACTTGTTATCAAATAGATTTCTCCACACACAAACACACATATAATATGTGTGATAAACAGTAATCCATTTATAGGATCAAAGTTTTAAAAGCCATCACAAGAATATATACTTTTCCAAACTAGCAAACTAAATCACAAGAAACATCATGTCAAAGACATATCCAACTGTCTAAGCTCATACCCAAGATTCAACTACCAAAAGTTCCCCGTCGATATATACAACTCATCACTAGCTGAAGAACCTGAATAAAAAAGATTGGAATGAACGAAGTGAGCAACCATAGCTCACTGAGTAGTACATCTTTTCTAAGTAGATCGAACATTTACTATGCATCCTTGTAAAACGATATCATAACTCATTAATCCCAAATCCAATTTACAACATACGTGAAATATCAAAAATGAGTCATATCTTTTCACGACAGAACTTGTACACATCAGATCAACAATAACAAATCGATAATCAATGGTCTATTTTATTGATTAATCTCTACCAAATCAAACGTAAATGGTTCGTTCCATCACCCAATCTAATGCTTAATATCTAATTATGGTCACGCTTAGTGCCCATGACAAAGACAACTAAGTTTACCCCATTGACTAGATCTCCACCTATATCAACCAATGGTTCGGCCCAAAAGGAGGTCCTAATAATAGTATACATATTTACCCCCTCAATGGATTCTAATCATAGCAACATGAGCATAATCCACCAATATCATTCTCTCATAATCCAAAAAATAATTTCATAACTCAACTTATAAGTTGGTTTCACAAACCGCATCATATAACCTTTCATAATTCCATTTATCAAATAGAATGCATTTCATAAAGCATTTCACAAATCAATACCTATAGCTTTTGGTAATACCTTTCACAAAGCATTTAACAAAATCTTCACAAATGATCATTTTAAACTATTTCAAATAAGCCTTTCCAATGCCTTTTCAAACGATTAAAAAGGCAGTAAAAGTTCGATCCACTTTATGCGCAAAATCTCTCTCTCTCTCTTCCGCTTTTTCCCTTCTCCACGGACGAGCGTCTCCTACATTTTCCTCGTTTTGTCCGCTAATGGACTTCTTTTCCTTTTTACACTCAGGCACAAATCTGTTGAAGAAGAAAGGGAAATAGATTGGACTTGGTTCTTCTTAATGGACTGGGTCTATGGGCCCATATGTTACTTATGTGGTGTCTGAAATTTGAATGAGCCCCAAGCTTTCTGTAATCCGATTTTATTTTTTATTGTCAGTCTCTGTAATCCGAAATGACCAGGTCACAAAGGAGCAATTTCAGTCCCCTCACCTGCCTCAGCCTCATGCACACCATGCTATTCTCCGTCAGTCTTGTGTTCTGTGATACAGATAACAATCAAGCTGGTCATTCACACACCCACTAAATCAAAACCGTTTCGAAATACCTCTTTAATTTATTTATTTTTTTCAAAATGGTGGTCCAAAAGTTGCCAAAGGTACTACCGATGATGCTGTATGTTGTCTCCTCGATTTGAACTTTGTTTCTGCTTCACTTCCTTTGTGTTCGGAGACTCGCTCGTGGATTCTGGAAATAATGACCATCTCTTGACGCTCTCCAGGGCTGATTCGCGTCCTTATGGCAGCGACTTCAAGCCCTCTAGCGGCCGACCCACAGGAAGGTTCACCGATGGCCGAACCATTGCAGACATAGTTGGTACATTCTTGCCCCCAATTGCTTATATGCCTATACTTATTAGAATTGTACCATGGGGTATTTCAGGAGGACCCATAAACATTCTGTTGACTTTTACCAATAAATATGTTTGAATTCCCTTTATTCCAAGCCACAACATGGTTTATGTATACATGCTGTCTACTAAAGGTCCTCACTCGATTGAAATTTAGGTCAAGCTCTTGGAGAAGAGTCGTTTCCTCCACCATTCTTGGCCCCAAATAGTCAAGAACATGCCACGAGTAGGGGCATAAACTATGCTTCTGGAGCAGCAGGAATTTTGGATGAAACAAGATCCTTGTTCGTAAGTACCATTAGTAGTCTTTTTACCAGAGAAACATAGTCCTTGCCTCGATATTTCCCAAATAAAAAAGCAAAAAGAACATAGTCCTTCATGCTAGACAAAAAGTTCAATTGATTTCCTGAAACTCCACTTGTACATTGGAATCCAAATGAGATTTCCCGTTATAATGCATTGTGTTATTGCATGATTTGTCTAAACTTGACTGTACTTTGGTTCTGTTTGATTGCTCCGAGTTATATCTTCATAAGGACATTTCTCTTTTAGACTAACTGATTTCACTTTGGATATTTTGTTTGTTTTCCCTAGTCAGTTTTATATAGTACTACAACATTACACTTAGTTCTCATAAATAATGGATTTACTAAGTGAGGTGGAATGATGTCGCTCCAAATTCATCCAAATCAAATATAAAAAGCACGCGGTCACTTGTCTCCGCATTCATTCAATATTCACAACATCATAGTTGGAGCTCGGGTACGAGAGATATTATTGCATGTGTATATGTACTAAATTGAATTTAACCATGGGTGCTAGTACAAAGTTTTAGTATCCCAGCCAAAACCGTTCGACTTACCAATAATCTCGTACGCATCTTCCTTGGTACAGATAGAGAGAGTTCCATTGAGGAAGCAAGTGGACTACTTTGAGCGCACTAGGAACTACATGGCCAGTGTAATGGGAGAGAGAAACAAATGACTTCCCTAAGAGGGCAGTCTTCTCACTCACAGTTGGATCTAATGACATCATAAACTACATCATACCGTCCGTACCATATCTTTCTGCCCAGAAGTTGCCTCCCGCAATGTACCAAAGTTTCATGATCTTCAACTTGACATTGCAGCTCAAGGTAACATTCATGATCACGAGTGCTCACATCAAGCTAGTGCATTCTTTCAGAGTGTCATTGTAATGAACATGTAGTTCCTTTCGTTTCTATGTACTAAGAGGCTGCGTGAGATGGGGGCTAGAAAATTTGTTGCGGTTGGGATCGGACAGATGGGGTGCATACCCTTCGTCCGCGCCCTCAATCAATTTCTTCCCGGCAGAAGCTATGTCGTACAAGTGAATCAGTTTATTCAGGGCTACAACAAGAAGCTAACGGAGCTGCTTGATGAGTAGAATCGAGGAGGAAGTCATGAAGCCATATTCGCATATGCGAATTCATATGACATATTCACGAAAATTGTGCTAACGTATTGGCGAGACGGTAATTGACAACCGCATTTTTCGTACCTTCATTTAGTTGTGCACCGTGTTCTTACGGCGTTGTTTTCTTTCTAATTCACACTCCGAAATGTTTTCAGGGTTCGAGAATGTTGATGCCCCGTGTTGCAGGTGATTCTTTCCGCCATTCGACTATTACATCGTGGACCTCGGTGATGTGCGACGATGGTCAACTTCGTGTTCTGGGATGCTTATCACCCCCACAAAAGCCGCAAATGCAAATGTTGCTCGGGAAATTGCTGGATGGAGATCAAACGAGAAGCTACCCCATCAACATTCGTCAGCTACACAACTATCGTTTCCCCAACTAAGTTTAAGGAGCTTAAGATGGAATGTAACTCTATATATGTAAACATGCTAAGATTGATGTAATTCAGAATGTAAAAATTCATGTGTCGAAGCATTTTCTTTGGAAGGAAAACTATGCAACAGTTTCTGATAGAGTGCTCTGATTTTACTTCTTTTGAAGAATTTTTGCATTTTCATGGTTGAAGAAATCTAAATTGGGGAAATGTTGGCCTAGTTGGCAGTAGCACTACAATTTCACAAAATTCCGTACTAACATGTGGCAAATATTTTGTTATCTTGCATTGAGAAAATAATATATTTATTCGCATCGTATAATTATTATATCAATTCATGTTTTATTCAGTATTAAGGCACGTGAAATTGTTCCTTAAAATACTATCGATGCTATAATTTATTACATCTCGCCTTCCTATGAGTTTTATCTCTTTTTTGTCCCCTTATATCCTAAGTCTTTCCAAAAGAAATGATCTCTACACTGCTTTTGGTTGCAAAAGAGTTTCATATGCTGGGTCATGATTAGAACCTTAACATTAAGGCGAGAGGAGGAGATGAGGCCATGACATGACCCGTGAGCCCCCATTTCTCTGGTTGATCCTTCTTTTGTTCGCGTGGCGCAGCTTCCAACCTCAATCTAAATCAAAATTTCAAAAGATGGAAGGAAAAGAAAATGCATTTCGCTGAAGGAGAAAAAAGCTAATAAGCGAGAGGATAAATTTCATATTTATTAATTTTTGTCAAAGATATGGATGAAAAGGGTCTGGGAATTTGTATGGCTGCTAGCTTTCCTATGGAAAAACCAAGCAAGCTCCACCAGCCAAGCAACAGGAAGTTGTTTCTGCATTGTATTTCTGCATTCACGTACTGTGATTGATTGCTAATAATTCTTTGAAACGAACGAAACAAAGGGAAAGAAAGCTCTGTTCTTGCCAGTTCTTCGCATCAATTCATGGTGGCTCTCGCTCACAGCAGCTCTCAACTCCTCCACTGCCCGCCGCTGCCCGGCCGCCTCCGCCCCCCGCGGCGGAGAGCCGTCGTGAGGTGCGGAATTGCGGAGCCGTCGGGGGAGCCGGCTCCGATGGGGCAGAAGACGAAGTACAAGGACGGGTTCTTCGAGAAGGCGTTCATGACCCTGTTCGCTCGCAAGATGGAGAAGTTCGCGGCGTCGCCGGCGAGGGCCCGAGGAGGCGGCGGCGTCGAGAGGCCGAAAGGGTGGCTCGAGTACGACTACGAGAGCTTCGTGGACGTGTCGAAGAGGGTAATGCAAGGGAGGTCTCGGGCTCTGCAACAGGAAGTGGTCCGAGAAGTGCTCATGTCGATGCTTCCTCCTGGTGCGCCTGCTCAGGTGGGTAAGTCCTTTCTCTACTTCTTTTTAGTTAAGAATTCCAGCAGTTTGAGAATACCCAATATGCTTTGAGGGTTAAGTGTGATGGTGATCTTGCAAAGTTTGAGTTTTTATCAATTCTCAAAATATCCATTGTATGTATCACATAATAAAAGCAAGTCTATCAAAATATACGAATTTTCCTTAAATCGTCAAGTGCCTATCTTTAAAGAAATCATTTCATATTTGTAAAACATGGAGTTGGAGCAGTGAACTGGTGATTTTAATGATTGTCGGTGCAGTTTAGGAAGCTGTTTCCACCAACAAAGTGGGCTGCTGAGTTCAATGCTGCACTCACTGTGCCTTTCTTCCACTGGTTAGTTGGGCCTTCCGAGGTAAATGTTTGCAAATTTACGCCAATCGACCACTGGTGCTTTTTCTCTTGCTATTTGGTTCGGTTCATAGGCAAAGCAGAGGATATCCTGGAAGAAGTCCTAGAGAATTGCTGTTTGGAACTGTTCTTTATAGATGAATCAGGAGTTTTACGATGATTGCGTGCTTTCGAAGTTGTGACTTGGAAAATCTAGTTTTCGATGAAGAATTATGCTGTTCATAGACCACTCTGATGTAGATGCTGGCGACACATGATTTGCGACTAGAAAATTGTTTAGTGCAGTTAGCACTCTGTTAAGACAGCATAAACCTACAAACCTGAGTAGCGAGTTTCTCCTTAGTAGTGGATGCACCTAGAAATGAATGGAACAGAGACTATATAGCTTTTTGCCCAAGTTTTCAAGGCCGAAATAAGGAAACGTTTCTTTTAATGTGGGTTTGGGTTTAAAAACTAGGTCTTGCATGTGTTCCTCAAAGTTTACAGGTTGCAACACGGACAATGAGTAAATGACTGAGGATGATATTATAGTAGATTCAGGAATAGGATCTTTCTGCATGGCAAATTCATAAACTGTGACCTAAGAACAGCTTGAAAAAGGGTACTCTGGACTTTAGAAACAGTTCCTAGCAAGAGCCTGAGGTCCGGAAATATCTGCATCCAAGTTTTTATGTTACTGCTGCTGAAATGTTTTAGTTGGTTTTTTATGACCTCATGCTGCCGGCAATGTCGACAATGATCACGCATGACAGTACTCCTCCACTTTGATTACTCCCTGATGATGTATATATTTTGGTTGTGGCGATAATTCAATACAAACTCTAACTCATGAGTTTCCAGTAGGTTGTGGAGGTAGAAGTAAATGGAGTGAAGCAAAAAAGTGGAGTGCACATTAAAAAGTGCAGGTAAAATCTCTCTGTCTCCCCCACGCAAAAGGAAAAAAAAAATAAAAAATCCATCTTAGTGGCAACACAGTTGCAACAGTTGGCGATCCTTCTTAGAGGGATCTTTAGGAGATTCAAAGAGATCCGTGAAATAAGGGGCGGACCAAATAGGTCTCAAATTGCACCAGCATCTAATTTCTTGCCATGGCTAGCCTAGCTTTGCGAGATTGTCCATTTTTCAGACTGAGGCAAAACTTCCGGTCTTTATCTTCTTGCCTATAGATGCTACTCTTTGAATGGGAAAGGAACACAGCAAAACTCTCTTTAACAATTACTTGTCTTACTATTCTCGTGGCTAGTCTTCTATTTGAAATTTATCACTTGATTTTTCTATTTTAGGTACTTGGAGAATAGCGGTTGTGTGGGGATGTGCGTAAACATGTGCAAGATACCCACTCAGGATTTCTTCACCAATGAATTTGGGCTACCCCTCACCATGATTCCGAGTATCCTCTCATATCCAAACTTTTCGATCAATGAATAGACGATATATTTTCTGTGAACTAAATGCCTTACGGCCTTTTAGCATGAAGTATCTATCTTTTGGGTCATACGTGGAACTGCTTTAAGCATTTTCCGATTCTGTTTCTGTTGCCCAGATTTTGAAGATATGAGCTGTGAAATGGTGTACGGTCAAGCTCCACCGCCATTTGAAGAGGATCCTGTGTCTAAGCAGCCTTGTTTTGCAGATATTTGTAAGTAATATAAGTTTTTCTTGCATAACCCACAAGCTTTATCTTTGTTTCTAACACTTATATTTCCGTCAGGCTCAATTTCAAATCCTAGCACTAGCATCTGTCCGAAACTGCAAGCTTGACAAAGATCTCGTGAGCTTTATTGATTTACACTGCAGAGTCATGTATCAATTGCAGTTGATCATATCCACGGATCAGGGTTAAACATGTCGAACCATTTTTATACCAGTTCTCAAGTATGTCTCGATCCAGAAGAAAGAGATGCGGATTACACATTCGTTGTCATTTATCTTAGAAATATACGAGGAAGGTGTTGCTAAGTCTACCATTTGTCTGTACAATTGAACCCTGAACCTGAGATGCACATTCTCATGGAAATATATCCTTGTACCACGCAATGTACATTTAGAATATGTTGTATATTAGTGTCAGAAATGATGCCCGGCAGGTGTTATGCAATATGATGATTTAATCTTCATCAGCTCAATGAATCAATTGCATTGATGTTCAAGTGATTCGAATAGCTGCTGAGCTAGAAAGAGTAGGCAATATGCTTATTCGTGAGTTTACATCAGGAAATTTGGCGCTTTTATCTCTGTAGATAATACCAGCTTTTGGTTCATGTGCAGCACGATCGGCTTACCAGGTCGACAAATTGTGCCTATTTGGACTACTTCCACTTCCTATTCTGCCTCCATAAGATTTGGCACTATGAATTCTGATGTTTGGTCCAATCGAAGGATCAGAAAATTAGTCATTTTATTCAAGCTCGGCATTTTTTATAGGAGTAACTTTTTCCTTAGTGACTAGATACAAGCCGATTGAGTTCATTCATGGGAGTAATTTCAGTGCTGATAACTAGTGATGTTGTGTGTGCTCGGCATTTTCGATGGGAATAACTTTTTCATCATGCCGCCCTGAAGTTAAATTTCGAACGTCGATCGAGTCCCTTCCAAAGGAAATGGCTGGGAGTTCTGTCTTCCAAGGGATTTGTGGACTAAATCATCTAATATGGATGTTAAGGATCGGAAAAGAAGCAAACAAGAAACATGTCGAGCCGCCATCAGAACTACAAGCCCAGAGCTTTCCGCCTTCGATTGTTTCTTCGTGATCAAAAAGATTCTCGGCGAGATCCTGCAGGCGCCCAAACAATGCGATGCAGAAAATCCAACCGTCAATAAATGCTAGAATTTGGCCAGCCTTGCGATTCTCGTGGCCGGAAAAATGGATGCCATTCCTCTTCATTTCTTGTTTATTGTCAAGTTTTGGCAACTAGGATCCTGCAGGTTATGTTTAATGGCACTTCTGAACTTTGAAAGCTACCATGGCTGTGCAAGCTCCAATTCATCTCCTTGTCTTCATCTCTCGCTCCCAGGACAGGGAGACACATGGCCATTACAGTTACATTGATTGATCAACAGAAAACTGCAAAAGAGCAAGCCTACCCAATAGACTAGCAAGTAGCAACATGTGATCACCAAAGCTGGCTAACACGGTCTCTTTCGACTCTTTGGAGATTTCTCAGTTCTTAGAACCAAGCGAAATTGTTTATTGAAGAATTGCACATCTCTTAAAGCTGAATGGCGTTCTGATATCATATCCATGACAGTTACTCAAACGACTCCAAAGTGCTGTGTCATTATTGGCTTAAGACCATCACGGGAGCTCTGCTCGACAGGATAATGGAATCTCGCAAAACACCGCAGCGCGTAAGCTCGCTCGCTCACTCGCTTAATCACGGTCCTGAGAATTGTCTCAATATTGGTCTCTGCTACATACTATATACTTCCGAAAGGATTGCTGTGCGGTATTTATTTCTGCCCATCTATTCCAAGGAATCGTTCACTTTTCATGTGAAGCTTCAGTGAGCCTCTATGAACTCCCCAGTCACATGATGCATAGTGAAGAGGACATTCTATAACTAATAAAACTGTCTTTTAAGAGTGGTTTTTGTGGTTTTGTATGCACAACAAGGTCAGGGTTCACGCGCTGGTCACATCCGCATCTTCAAGCGAATTTGATTTGATTCACTTAGCAGGTTTCACGTGGAAGCCCAGTGGATTATTTCCAACCAATAGCCTCCTAGTCAGTCTTCTTTTCTGCTCTTGCTACCGCCAGTGTCCAGATCGCACCTAGTTTCAGTAGCTACGTTGTGTCCACGAGAAGATACAAAGATTGCAGGATTGATTCTAGTGCTCCAAAGACTTCACAGGAGAGAGAGAGAGAGAGAGAGCATCTTGTGACGAATGTTTTCTTTCGTGACGCTAGTTATGAAGACTTCTTGCAGCATCCACCCTTCTCATCGGTTGCGAGGATTCATGACAACATAAATATTTATCTTATGGTATCTTACCCAAAAAAGTCCTAAACCTATTATATCTCAGGACCTGAAATTGGCCAGCCGGCATCTTTGTGATCGCTGACCAAATTTGGCTGGATGGACTGAATTGGCACATATGAAAAAGGTTTATGACAGAATTAGCCAAAAAAAAAGTTTATAATTGAATTGGCACAATTATAATAGATTTTATTTGTAAATTTTCCTATGATATCAAGTATGGGATCTTTACGACTATAACATTCCAAAGTCACTATTAAGTGATTTATAGATAAGATTTGTATCAAATGACCATCTTTTGCGTAATTATCTCGAGTACTGCTTTTGAGAAGTTGACCTTGTTAGGTATTGTATTATAGCCGAAACTCTCTAGTAGCTCTAGTAGATGCGTGGTTTGTAGATGGGTTAGTTCCATACCCAAAACCTTATGAGGTTAGGGAGTGATCATTAGGACAATAAGAACGGGATAAGGAGTGACCCTTGGCAAGCTGCTAGGGTGGCAGAAGGGCGAGAATGAATCGAATCACACATCGAATAAGGGGAATTCAGCCAGGCAATATGGGCTAACACAACCTTGTTAAGCGAACACCTAGTTAAGATCCATAACGAAATGGTCATCATTTCGTAACATCCGGTTAAGCGCATCGGCCCACCACACTTCTTAGTCTCGTCGCAATTACATGGTTTTGACCACTTGGCCAATAAGTAGGTCTAGATTGATCGACCTAATTATCCTGACTCTCAAGTAGAAAATTTGATTAATCGGGTCTGAGCAGGCGGGGTCGAGGATTAGGCATGCTCAGCCTCACGGCCTAGGTGGGCCAATCGATTTGCCGTGGAGTGATCAGGTCCATCTGCAACCGCTCGAAACTGGAACACATCACCACGCTTTCCGTGTGGAAATCTTCCTTTGCGAGCGTCCGTTGGTGCCGTTAATTCAGCGACTGGGGAACTTTCGTGTCCGAGTTTGGCGGCGCCATGTGAATTCAGTCACGTCCATGCGTCCGTGACTTCGTCTTGCTAATAGACAAACTAGAATTCGCAGCATGGGGGAATTGCGAACATAACCTCCTTGAATCATGCCATATCCAAAGTAACATCGACGTGCCCAGTCCCCATCTTTTCTTTCATAATCCGCGCCGATCGAAGACTTTTATGGATTAATGAACAGTAAAATTTGGCAAAACACGATCAAGAACAGTGAAAGCTCAGTACCCAGAATTTTGTCTTCTCTGTCTTTTGTTGTTTTGAGGATTTGGCAAGTCATGGGTAGCAACTTTCCTACAATTTGGACGAAAGAACTGCCGGTTGTCCCCACTACAGAACATGAACATCCGGTTTGGCGCAGTTGATCCCGTGAATAACCACCACCCTCCTCTCTCCCCCAACGACCAACGAACTCAAAGGCTGATAAGAAGCACCTCTGATGTTATAAATACCACCTCTTCCACCTCCTCCTCTATATCGCACACTTTCCAACCTCCACATGCCCCGACAACCTCGTTATCTCGAAAGCCTTGAACGTTTGTGGGAATGTCTTCTCTTACTAGAGCCTCTCTATTGGTGCAACTGTTGCGCCTAGCTCTGCTTTCGATACTGTGCATCTCTGGCGATGCATTCACCCCCAAAGATTACTCCGAGGCTCTTGAGAAGTCGATCCTCTTCTTTGAGGGGCAGCGGTCGGGGAAACTGCCGCCGACCCAGCAGCTCGCATGGAGGGGCGACTCCGGATTGTCCGACGGCTCATCGTATCATGTCCGAGAGACTATCCGATGCTTTCTCGCAATTCGTGACACTTTAACCAAAGCTTTTTCGTTCGCGAAATGATTATGGTTTTTTTGTTATCTCTGGCTTTCAGGTGGACTTGGTAGGAGGGTACTATGATGCTGGAGACAATGTCAAGTTTGGACTCCCGATGGCCTTCACCACCACCTTGCTCGCCTGGAGTGCGATAGAGTTTGGCAGTTCGATGCCGAGCCAGATAGAGAATGCCCGAGCCGCGATTCGCTGGAGTGCCGATTATCTGTTGAAAGCAGCAACTGCTACTCCAGGAACCTTATATGTCCAAGTGAGCTACTTTTTTCCTTCTTCTTTTTTCATACATCAACATGGATCAAAACTTCAATTACCAAATTCCAATCACAGTTAAAAGAAAGAAAAAAGAAGCTAAAAACAGCATTGTTGGGGTGAAAATTCAGAATCCAAAGTGAGTTTGTTTTGTTTCTTCTAAATGAAAAGGAGACAAATGCAATTATGGAGAGTGCATAATGAGAGAGAAGTTCCCATGCACGGTCATCATTAATGTCTTACCTCAGTAGAATCTAAACATAGGCGCAGTTTCGACGTGAATGGCTTGTCTTTGACCGAACGGATAGGTGAATTTGTGCTGAGCGAAAGTTGGCTTCGAGACACCGTCTCTAACATTAATGAAAATAATGACAAAGCACGAACATTTTGTGTGGTTCTTCAGGTTGGAGATCCTAACAATGACCACAAGTGCTGGGAGAGGCCAGAAGACATGGACACTGCACGGACTGTCTACAAGGTGTCCGCTCAAAACCCAGGATCCGACGTGGCTGCTGAAACGGCCGCGGCTCTGGCAGCGGCTTCGATAGTGTTCAAAGATTCGGACCCTTCTTATTCGAGCAAATTGCTTCAAACCGCCATGAAGGTAGTAACAACATATGCTGACACCTACTTATATATTTCGCCGCTTAGTCCTGCACTTTATGGGACTCACCAGTACCTAGCACGTCCCTTTTTCGCGCAGGTTTTTGACTTTGCAGACAAGTACAGAGGTTCCTACAGCGACTCTCTCAATTCAGTTGTCTGCCCATTTTACTGCTCTTATTCAGGATACCAAGTAAGCCACACGGAAAGATCTCCTAGGTCTCTCCGAAATTATCCAAGCCGATTTGAACTCTTGAACTCATTTCTTTTTTTCCAATGTCAGGATGAGTTGCTGTGGGGAGCTTCATGGATCCATAGAGCTTCACAGGACAGCTCATACTTGGCATACATACAGTCCAACGGCCACACTTTGGGTGCTGACGACGACGACTACTCGTTCAGTTGGGACGACAAGAGGGCCGGAACCAAAATCCTCCTTTCTAAGGTTTCATCGTCGGACTCTGTCTCGTCTCTTGGTCTATGGCATCACAGATGATGTCTTATAGGCCTACTCACGAGTTTGGTGGGTTTTAAAAACTTCAGGGATTTCTGGAGAAGAACTCAGAAGAATTTCAACTGTACAAAGCGCATTCGGACAACTACATATGCTCTCTGATCCCCGGAATGTCTAGCTTCCAGGCTCAGTACACTCCAGGTTAGCCGAGAACAGCCTCCATCATTCATATGTTCTCGATCGACAACAGCTTTAAACAATGCTTTTGGTCAACGTAATAGACAAGTCATTACGATATAATATAGATAATTCAAGTAACAATCTCAAGTGTTAATTGGCCTAATCTATTTCTTGTCATGCTGTAGCGCAACCGCTTATGTCGTAGTTGTAATCTCTGTAAGATTTTTTAGTCCGGACTGTGCCTTTACCTCCGCACACTGTTTCAACACAATAAGGATTCATTTGATTCATTGAATTGATCACCAAAGAAAGAAAAACTCACAGGACTGTCCAATTCTTTCAGGAGGACTTCTCTACAAGGGGAGCGCGAGCAACCTCCAGTACGTCACATCGACTGCGTTCCTCTTCCTGACCTACGCCAAGTACCTCAGTGCGAACAGCGTGACCGTCTCGTGTGGGGCCACCACCGTCACGGCCGAGAGCCTCATCACACAGGCCAGGAAGCAAGTGGACTACATCCTAGGGGACAACCCCTCTAGGACTTCATACATGGTTGGGTTCAGTGACAGGTACCCCCTGCACGTGCACCACAGGGGATCGTCTGTCCCTTCCGTGCGCACACACCCTAGCCGCATCTCGTGCGGCGATGGGTTCCAATATCTTTACTCAGGGTCGCCCAACCCGAATGTGCTCGTCGGGGCCATCATTGGAGGCCCGGACAGCAATGATCATTTCGCCGACGACAGGAACAACTACCAGCAGTCCGAACCCGCCACTTATATCAACGCACCATTTGTCGGCGCACTCGCCTTCTTCTCTGGCAAGGCAGCTTAGGGACACTGAAATGAAACCCTCCTTGCTTTGCCTTCTAGGAAAGAGTTGATGTAGCATGTAGTTTCGGTGCAAAGGAGGACGGAGGTGTGAGTGTTTCTATGAGAATCTGCAGGATCTCCATGCTATGATCAAGAAGAGATTCTGCTCTACTCTTCTTCTCATAACCGTTCAATGAATCAATGATCATAAGAAAAGAAAATTAAGAAGAAAATCTACTTAAATATGGTTCCAATCCTCTATGGAACAACAAATTAGTATTAACAACCTTCCGCAAGTGACACCAGAATTGGACTGGAACACGAGATGATGATCAGGAATCAATCAAGCACAAACTTAGGACTGCCATAATCAATAAAAGTAGCAGAGCAACCCTTTACACATCTTATAGCCATTGCAATGGCTTGAGGGATTTGGGGGCAGCGAGGAAGTTTTCGACTAATCGACCTGGGCAACGCGTCTTCTGTTAATAAAATCCGCATAGCTACGACAATTCATGAAACGTGCACAAGTCGGTCCCATTTTCGAGTCACAAGTCGGTCTCATATTTCAAGCCGGTTGGTTCACCAGCGCTGCTATGTGCTAGTGAACAAAGCAGCCATTGTTACCCTTAATCTCTGAGAGATCTCTCCTAGAAATGGTCGGGCTTGCTTCTCTGCACACTAGGTTGTTCATGAGATGTTCATCGAAATCTTGCTTCAGACACTTCAATTTTTCTCGTTTATCTGGATTGAAAGCCCATGGCAAAATGAAAATCGTGCGGACACCCTGTTTTTCTCCGCCTCTTCTCCTCCAAACCCCGACTTCTCTCCGCCATTTCCGCTCATCGCGAAAAAAGACCATAACCCGCGGCGGTTTTGAGAGAATCGTGTTATTGACCTTCTGCTTTTTGTAAAAATTACGAGTCTCGGATTTTGATTTTAATTTAACTCGAAACACCTTTTTAAAATCTTCTAATGTTGACAAGTGGGATCATTTCTTTTCATAAATTTTTTCAGTCAAAAATAAATTTATTTTTATTTTGAAATTTGGAGAGTAAGGTCGGATAAACTAAGTAGTTTATGAGTACTTATCTTTTCACATCAAGATTTTGTCGGGCTTGGCTTGGCTACCGAGGCTATTCTGGACCGTTCAGATACCGGGCTGCATCAGAGCCCAAAATGGCCTTAGATGTTATTTATAAAGATAAATAATCAACGCTATGAAGTAAGAACGCCGGAATGAAATTATAATCAACTTATGGTCAAAATCATTCATCCCGATTTAGTTATTTGATTTTTATGGTTTATTTTATTGCAATTTGAGATTTTTCAATGATAGTTTTCGTCGATAACATCATGATTTGAGTTGCACGCACGCAACCGTCGCACATATAAGCATATTATGTGACCTTGAAACTTGAAAAATCGAAAAGGGCTAAGAAGAGCAGCGTAAGCCTCGACCGGTCAAGTTCAATTTGGTCCGGACCAAATTTATTTATTGGGTTTTGGGGCGACAGATTGGCTAAAAAAAAAGTTGAGCCCGGTCCGCTGCACCCTACTGTAAAACGGTTCAGTTCAGCGCAGTGTTTGATCAGATCTGCCTCTCCCATATGATGTCTATAGGCTCGAACAACATCACATTGCCAGGTTTTCGTGCGGGATTGAACTGGATGAGGAAAGTGATAATTCAGATAATAGTACAATTTCCGGGCTCGGGTTTTTCAGTGCAAATGGAAAAGGGTAAGGCTCCAATTCCCCGTCGCAAGCGTAAGGATGGTGGTCCTGAGCGTACCTTCCTGAGAAGAAAAGACAGAGTTAAAAAAAGGAGTGAGTGTCTCTGCCAAGGGACCAAAGCATGGTGCCCGATAATCATTGCTCCATTGCATACATATGAGCCAGACAAAGAATAGGGACAAATTCAAGTGCATTGGTCAATGACCCATCTCTTCATTGGTGATTACATATCCTCCAATTTTGGAATTTGATTCATCTTCCTGCGTCGTGAAAAAATACGTGATCGGCGGTTGAAATGAGTTTGATTCTGCATGATTCATAACCATTTTCTCATTGAAGAGCATCTCGAGGAGAATCAAACATGTTTGAGAACGACCCGTAATAGCACGACATGCAAAGATATCGAGGAGCAATCCTCCCGAGGAAAAGCAAGAAAAGCTTAGGGTGCGTCCGCTTTGTAAAAAAATAATAATTTGGGAAAGCTTTTTTTCAAAAAATAATTAATTATATCATCTGTAAAAATGAATGAATGAAAGAAATATCTTTCACTATCTACAAAAATGTTTAGATATAAATTATTGCCGATAAAAAAATATTTTTAATTGATTAATTATTTCAGGCGACTACTTTTTTAATTATCTATTTTTTCACGAAATAACCGAATCCTAAGGTCAAATCATTTTTTTTATTAACTTGCACAAAATTCGCGTCATTTTTTTATCAAACGCCCAAAATTCCATTGACAACGGACAGGACATCTTGTAACGATTGGTTCACCCAAAAAAAAAAGAAAAAAGAATGCAATGGACAATTCATGTCGTGATACTTCTTGTCAATCGTTTCCTACAAAAATACATCGCGCGCCCCCAAATAAAAGACACTACCATCTGCGAGACATCAGACATCAGACCCCCAAATCGACGCACCAATTCAGCAAACGAAAAATAAAGATGAGAAAAATCGAACGTTAAAAGCAAAAAGGGTGTCCAAATCCGAATCGAACATTTTGTGTCACGAAAATAGGAAATATCTTGTGTAATTTCGGAGCCCCGAGGCATCATAATTCTGTTAGTGCATCACATCAAATGCGACCCCTCCGTAGCCCCCACCCCCCCAAAAAAATAATTAAAAATAATGGTCCCCGCCCCCCTCTCGCTCACACGAAACCCCATGTGGGCCCCCCCGCCGTTGCGACTTCCAATGCGCTCCCCTCTGCTTTTTAACGATCCGGCTGGACGGAGAGCGACGCCTCTTGACGGAGGTCCGTTAGCCAGGAAGCCAGCCGACTGCGACGGTCAACGGCCGTCCATCATCAAGCTAAACGAAGCGTGCGAAAAAAAATCAACGCTTGATCAGGAGATGAAGGTCAAAACTCAATTAATTGAGAAAAATCTACCAAAAATCTCAAATTATGTGAATCATGACACATTTACTCTTCGTCATATAATTTTTCAGCTAAAATGTCATTTTCATTTTATTTAAGCCACGTGAACACCTTGTCAACATTATTTGCTTTCCGATATCAATATAAACAAATTTTTAATGTAATTTCGACGAAAAGTAAATGTACTGCGCATATATAAATTTGAAATTTTTATATCATTAAAAAAAAATTAGAATAAATATGTCATATTTAACATAATTTGAATTTTTGTTATAACTTTTGCCTTGATGAAATTGATGGTTCCTGGCGTGTTTTTTTTATTCCCATCGATGGCGTTTCTTATCCCAAACGATGCTGTACTTTGGTACTTTGGGAGATGCAACCGGGGGCACTTTTGACTTTTTACTGCCAAACCAAATGATTATTCTCGTTTTATTTTCTTATAGTATGGTAATTAATCACTTTTTAGAAGGAGGAGCAAGAGTCGATGAGTTTGTTACTCTTCATCGAGGTTAATTAAGAGATGTGGACATCAGCGTAATCAACACATTGTTCAAGACTAAATCTTGTCCTAAAAAAATGAGGTTTTTGCGTCTGGCGTGCCGTGCCCGAGGTTATTAACGGCTTCAATATACTCATTAGAAGACCTGATCATGGACTTATAGGCCTTAAGCATGTGCAATTTCATTTGGATCAAATGTGCCCGATGAAACCATTTTGGATAGATATAGCTAGGGGAATATATAAAAGCCTAGCTACACATGGTTATGCTTGAGACGAATTGCTCAACACGAAATAATACTATATTTTGTTATGCGTAGGATCGACCGACCAATTAAGTTCGACTCATCTTAGAAAAAGATTCGAGGGCATGTTGATGCTACTATCCCATTTTTAAGGTCGCTCTTCACGTACTGGAACGGTGGAACCGAAGAGGACATGCCTCCTCCCTGAACAAATCTCACACGTCTGCGCGAGGCCAGAGGGGGAAGAGAGAGAAGGAGATAAAAGCGTGGCCCTTTTTTTTAACAGCGTGAAGATTTCTTCTTCTCTTCGGCGGGGTGAACAGTGTTAAGACTTGACGGCAACGAAAAGTTTTGCAGGCGTACGTGTATCCGAGCCTCTCTCAGAGAGAAGGAGAGAGAAGAGAGAGAGAGAGATTGTCTGTATTCCTATAGGGGTGCGAATGTTGGAAGCTGAGGAAGCAAACCAAAGCTGATGGCTCCAAATGGCGGCACCGCTAAACCCCACCCTTCCCCCCTCTCTCTTATCAACACCCGCAACACCACCTGTTGAGAGAGAGAGAGAGAGAGAGAGAGGCGGACATTGAAATAGCTTCAGCTCCAAGTCTTTCCCTCTCCCTCGTTCTTGTTCTGGGCGGTGTCGTGAATGCTTGGGGTCTTTGTTTTTCCTTCACTTTGTTGATGGGAAAGGCAACTTTTTGTTGAGATTCAGAAAGAAAAAAAAGAAGAAGACAAGAAAACCAATTATGGGTACGAGAAACAGCAACGACAGTGGGATGATGCCGGTTTCTGCTTCGGAGGAGGAATGCGATGTCGGGCTGGGTCTGAGGATGCAGCAACCCAAGAACGATGACGACTATTCTCGTAAAAAGACGACTCCGATGATGATGATGTCCATGCCCATGCCTCATCATCACCAACATCACCATCCTTATCACCAGCAATACATGCTGTCGCCATCATCCTCTGGTAGAAGAGGATTCGTTGCTGGAGACTATTATGGCGGTGTTGGTGGGTCCATCTTCTCTGGCACAAGCAACCCCCACTTAGCGTGTGTTGATGAAGAAGAAGCAGCAGCCACGCTGCTTGCTTCTGGCTCTGCCTCTGATTCTTCTTCTGCTGCTGCTTCTGCTCCTGTCTTCAACTCCTCAGGTAAAGTTGCTTCCTTTTTCCTCTCCCTCTTATCAGAACTTCTCTATGATCTTTTTATTATTATTCTTCTTATTGGAATTGAGGATATGACTGGACATTAGACTGGGAAGGCATGAGTTTTCGGTTGCTTTTGTTGATTTTCCTTTGAAATAATTGGGGTTGTTCGGTTGCAGGAAAAATGGCAGCATCTGCAAATGTGAGAGTGCCATTTACAGAAGCACAGTGGCAAGAGATGGAGAGACAGAGCATGATACTCAAGCACATGATGACGTCTGCGCCTGTGCCTCCTGAAGCCCTCTTGCCCATCACCAAATCTCTCCCCATTGTTCTTCCTCCCCAGCCCAACAGTAACATTTCTTTGTCCTCTTCAACTTTTTCCTTTTTTTTGGCCTCATTTTCATCCTTCTTTATACTCGACCTCTCGCTTTAACAGCTCAAGTTCATTTCTTTTCCCTTTAAAATTGCCTAAAGAGATGGTATCTTTTTCTGGATTTCCTCAGGGGGTTCTGATCCGGAACCGTGGAGGTGCCGAAGAACGGATGGGAAGAAATGGAGGTGCTCGAGAGACGTGGCTCCTCACCAGAAGTACTGCGAGCGCCACTCCCACAAGAACCGTCCCCGTTCAAGAAAGCCTGTGGAATTGCAAGCTGATTACACAAACGCCACCAGCAACATCAAGAAAAGCAATGTCACCACCACAAACTCTCAATCCCTCAGTTCGTGCCAAAACCCTCAATTCCTCAACCAGACACCAAACCCACCTTCAGTTTTCCCCACCACGGTGGCCTCAGCTTATGACCAACCCAGGTGAGCAAAAAGAAGAATTTCTTTAAATGAAAAAAGAAAAACTCCCCTTTAATACTGACCCTAAGCCCCATTTTTTAATCAATTCAAAAATTTATTGCATCCCTCGTGCTTATCCAGTGGGCAATGAATGTCGTGCACATCTTTCTCTGTCCTCCTTTTGTTGTTTTGTGCATAAATTTCTGCAAAGTTTCTTTTAAAGTTGCCTTTGTTTTATTTGGTATGACGCTTGTGAAGGGGCTTGGAGTGGTTCATGAAGAGCGAGACCATCTCCAACCAAGAAGACTATCACCACCAACAACGGCCTATGCATGCCACCGGCAACAGGATCGACCCATTTCATTTAAAGCAGCCACACATGCCCCTGAGCTCATACTCTGATTATGGAAGTACCCATGAACTGCATGAGACCAGGCATTTCATTGATGCATGGTCAACCCCACACAGGGATGACAGCTCAAACAGGGCAGCCTCTGTTTCTGCAAGCAAGAAGATGCCCATTTCCTCCCTCAGTTTGACGATGTGCGGGATTGGAGAAGACGACGGCGAGAGTACGGACATGGGTGCGGGGTTGATGGGCGGAGACCGCGAGAAGTCGGGAGATCTGAGGCCACCGCACTGGATGATCTGCCCCGGTGGGTCATGGATGGGTTCGACACCGCCGGGCGGGCCGTTGGCTGAGGCTCTTTGTCTGGGGACTGCAAATGCAAGTTCCGCGAGAATGGCGGTGGCATGCGAGGCGTCTCCTCAAGATTGCACTGGTGTCACCCCTACAAGCAGTAGGAGCTCAAGTAAAGACGAAGGGCATGAGCTTAATCTCATAAGCTGAAAGATGGTTTCATCCTTTTGCCAATGAAGGTCAGGTAAAATTGGATGGGTTTTTTTTTGTTTGTTTTTGGAGTTGATGATACAATTGAACAGTGAGTGCAACAAAAAAGAAATGTTGTTGTCGATTCGTTTACATGGTCTGATCCAATTTGTTTGATATGTTTTTATCTAAGGAGGGAAGTGCTGTTTCTGCCAGGTGCTTACTGGTTTTCATGTGTCCATTTCATTTTTATTGCTATTCGTTCTCAGTTGATGTACTTATTGGGAAATCATGATTGCTCTTGCTTCTGCTAGTCACGAATCGGTTCCATATTCTGAGTTATTTCCCGGTTGTTAAAGTTCGTGAAATTGAATTTCGTATGGTTGGAATGGTACTCGCCAATTGCCCAAACAAAAGACAAAAGCTTGTGCAAGTCTCGAAGATGTTTTTGCGCTTGCGCACACAAATTCGTACCTTCTATCGTGGACCTTCTTGGATTAAGTTTGATTGGGATAAGGCGAGCCGTTCAAGAGTTGATTGACGACTTTCATCAGTATTCGGGGAATGATGAGGAACTCGACTGAATCATAGGATGATTCGATTTGCAAGAAGATATTAGATGGTTGTGATTAGACCATCAACATATATAGTTACTACAAGGCACTGTATGCATCTGGAGATCTAGCACAAATCAGTAATCTTGTGGAGTTTTCGAAACTGCAACTGAACGTGGACCTTCAGCAGTGGCGGGTCCGGCAAATTCATCTGCACATCGGACCGGCAATTGAAGATGGGCGGGCACAGCCGTGTTTGCTCTCTTGTAGAGCTGCCGCCCGAGCCGAAGGCTCTACACACAGTTTTATTGATAATTCGTTTTACGGGCGGGCTTGGAAAGGATTGCTCTAGGCCTGAAGTTGGCCCGATCGGGCCCAGCACACCCAATTGAATGTTTCTGCTCCGAGGTGAAGTTTTAGACAAATTGACCAAGTAATTTAGCTGTAGAATCCTTGTGTTGGCGGGGCTTGAAACATGCTATGTCTTGTGTTTGATGAGGTGTCCTTGTTGCAACTTGTTAGGCAATGTAAATTTGTGTCGTTCATATGTTAGTCCATGAATGAATGGCAAAATGTAGTAATACATAAAGAAACCAAAATCCTAGAACTTCCTTATTCCTAGTGGTGTACTTTGACAAGTCAAACACTACAGTGACACAACAAGATCAGGAGGATTTGAAATGACAGTGAGCGCAGCCGTGTCTCTGCGTCTTAAGCAATTCATCCTAGATTTGCTAAGTTACGACTCCCTCTCGAGTCCATTCACCCACGTTTAGGTCTCAAACGTAGACTCAAACGTAGAGGACTTTTTAAGTTAAAATGAGTTTTTTCGAAATGCAAGTAGTGTTTGGTAAATTGTAATTTAAAAGTGTATTAAGAAACAATTTTGATTTAGATGGTATTTGGAAATTTTGTTAATGACTTTTACTATTTTTTTTTTTTAAGAACCTCAAAATCGGTGAAGGGCTAAGCAGCTGGCACTGACAGCCCTCACATGACCTTAGGCAAGGGCGGCTTGGGGTCACGCGACCCTATCAACGTCATATTTGGCTTATCAGCAACTAGATCTGGCCTTGCTGGTAGCATTGCTTGAGGTGAGTACATTTTCGAAATTATGAAAATTTAGCGAAGGCAAAGTTGATATATATATAAGCATTCCATAAATGATCAAAGTCCAAAGCACCTCTAGATCTGACAGGCTTTTGAAAATGCAAGTGTATCTCCCAAAACTCTTCAGATAATTTGTCAAACAGTACTCGTATTTGCTCAAGGGGTTTTAGAGTTAAAGCCCCTTGTGAAAGTGGTTTCCAAACATGCCCTTAACATGTTAATTAAGTTGGGTTAGGTGACTGGCAAGATAAGGACAAGGGGAAAATTTGGTGTGGCCATTGCCTTTTAGTGGGACAGCAGTGATGCCCCCCTAATGCTGTCCAATTTAAATTTAAACAAGTGGGGCTCTAAGTTAATCATCAGACCCACCAAAGGAAAGGTGCTAAAGTTAATCATGGGGGCAGAATCTTTCTGCATACCCATGTTTAGGAACCAGCACATCTCTTCATATGCCTGTCGGCCTAGAAGCACGAGACATGTATCTGCTTCAAGCAAAGCATCACATTGTTTTAGCTTAGTTAGGTGCAAAAGTAGATCTTTGTGGCCCATCTTTAACCATGGTGTGGTGCAATCTCTCTCCTTAATAAGTTATTTAATTGGTCCCCATGGGAGCATTTGGAATTTAGGTGCGTTTGAATCTGAGTGCCGGTCGGTGGTAGTGAGTGCTTAGTGGGTATGTTTAGGTCAAAAGCAACTTACTAGGTATGCTAATTGCTATAGGGAGAAGGTGCAAAATAATCTCCTGAGATCGCATGCCGTTTTCTTCAAAGGAGGAAAAACAAAATATATTTAAGTGTGGAAGAATAGTTGGGGGGAGTCTGCGTTTGTAATGAAGAGGATCGAGTCATGTACTGATTAAAGTATTGGAAATTGCACATCTCGAAATCCGTTTCGCGTAGCTGTAGCTTTCAGTACTATAATAGAGATATAGTTTATTGTATCCACAATAAATGTGGTTCATGTGGTACCATTCATAACTTTTCTCAATGTTCATCCTTTTTTTTTTATTGTATTCAATGTAATTTTGGAACTTTCAAAAACCCACTCAACCTAATCCTTCCATAAGTTTATCACTATGTTACTTGCTTTTTTTCTCATATGAACCGCCACGTCAGTCGAAATGATGATGCGGACTGCCACGTCATTTTCCCTAATAAGTAAATCTCGTTCTCCTTTCTTTCCTTTTCCTTTTCCTTTTCCCTTTTGTTCAAAATAATGAGAGAGATATAACGCGAAAGCCGTGTTTAAGTCACCCGGATGTTGGTATAGCAAATCTGATGTCAAGTTATGGAAAATTAGAGTCACGCCAGCTAACGGTGTTAGAACTTTTAACGGAAGGACTGCATTGAGTGGATTTTTAAAGGTTCAAGGACTACATGGAACAATTTTTTTTTTTTGGTAGGAATCACATATATCCCCAAAATAAATGTTTGTATAAAGACATTCTCTTGCGGGAGAGAGTAATATTTCTTCTGTTTGTGTTACATCCACGAATGAGTATAAACTCCAAATTAGATGAAAGCAGGAATTGCCTACGCCTAAGACATAATTTTCAATTTTCAGTCAGCTGGAATTGGCCAGACATAAGTCTCAGTTTCCATTAATGTCAAATTCATTTCACGAGTTGCAGAAGCAATGATATCGCCATTGAAGTAGGCACACATGGAGGGTTCAGATTCTGCACCAAACCATGATGTGCTGCATATATTCATGAAGTACCATGTCCTGCTCGTGACTCTCACAAATGCTTTGGTCAATCCAATTCCATTAAAAGCACAACAGATACTAACATTCAAACTAGGAATCATCTTCAAATCATTCCCTACTTAACAAGACTCGTATCACGGACAATGCCTTACTAATTTTTCCTCACCTAAACCACCTCAAATCCGTTGTCGAGCACGGCGAGATCTCGCCGCCGATGCTCTCCGTGTAACACGACAGATTCGATCTGTGTTCGCCCCCGTAGTGGTAGGTATAATTCCCGCTGTAAACGCTCTTGAAGCTCGGGCTCCTCAAGTTCTGGCTGAACCCGCCCGGCCCATACCCGACCCCGAAGCCGCCGTTCGGGTCCGGGGCTGGATATGACAATCTCTTTTTGGCGGACCCGGGGCGGTCTCGCTCCGGAGTGGATGGCCTCTGCCTTGGCGCGCTCTGTGACCGGGATCTGGCCTTGGTGGACTCGGTGGCAGCCATGTAGTTCGGAACGGCCATGGAGTTGCGGTGCAGGAAGGCCAGGGTAGGGGTATTGGCGGCTGAGTAGCACTGGTCGTCCCGGTAGCAGCGGGGGCTCGCAGACCGGACCTGGATGGGGCGGGCCTTGGCAGGGGAGGGGGTGATGGGGGAGTGGTGAAGGGTGGGGTTGGTGTAGTGTGAGTGTGACCTGTGGAGTGGTGAAGAAACGGAGTGCGGGGTTGGGCTGGGGGTTGGCTGTCTATGGATGTGATTCTGATGGAACGACCTGCGGTGGTTCCTCGGCGTGGAGTGAGAGTAGGGCCGGGAGGTGTCGATCTCGACAGTCTTGATCGGGTCTTTCTTGTCGGTTGAGGCTCGGCTCTCAGTCTCCCACAACTTGGTGGCCATCCAGCGGTCCAGCCATTTGGTTCGCTCTTCGAGCTCGGTTTCGTTCCCAGCCGACGGGTGCCGTCGAGATCTCCATATCTGGGGGAATATGAAGAATTTGACGTGATCAGTTTCTATTATCTGAGACCAGAACATGTAGACCCAGCAGGTAAAAATCAATGTAATACACAGACTGCAATGAAATGGAGCTCAAATAGCTCAAAATTCGCCCCTCAATCAACACTTGATATGTTCCATCTCAGCTCGATTCGACTAGATATGAATACGAAACTTGCGAAATTCAAAAGAAAGTGATTATGCACTCATTTCCTCGATTCGGGTTGACAACAAAATCAATTAACTACCAGCATAATGAACAATTCAAATCAACCAGTGCTTATCGAGCTAGATCACAGACAAATACAGTCTCCTTGTTGCCTTAGTGCAGAAAGAGAAACCTCTACCTGCTGTGAGAAGGCCTGAGAAAGTAATTTCTCTCGTTGCGTAGCAATCTCCTTTCCACTCTGCAACAACGCCTCGACGTCCTCTATCTTGAACGAGTGCTCATCCCAGAAGTCGGCGGTGCAGCTTGTATTCCTCGACTGTAAGCAAAACCAAGACCAAAAAGGAGCCTGATTAATGCACATTTGAAAGAAAACACTCCTGCTTTGCATCACAAGAGACATCGGCAAGACCAGTGTAATTAACTCAGTCACATACAACTGATCTCCTCTCGCGAATGTCCTGCAGATACGAGGACTCCCACAGGCTGTTGGTCTCGGGATCGAACATGGACTTCCTGCTCCCTTCGTGCGACAGCCTTGCTCGCTGATCCCGCATCCGGTCCTGGACTCGGACCAGCGCTTGCATGCACTGGAGCGTCAGCTTCGCCTGCTTCCGGACATTGTGGCCTCTCACCAATGCCTGGAGCTTCACGAGCCCCTTCAGTGCTCGGAGTGCTCTTCTCGCCTTCAAGAAACAAAAAGAGCACATGAACCTTAACACTTGCAGTTTTCCGACAATAGCCGCCAAGATTAATTCTTTTGACTGACTTCTCAAAACATCAAGTTTTGCAGGATTGAGTTCTATGCTTAAGGTTCGTATCGAGTCAACACACTAAGTTTGGCTTGAAAGGGACTACTCAGGGGAGAACTGAGCCGATGCTGACTGAATGTGAGCCTCAGAAGTGAAGTCACTTTCGAGACAATGTCGATAAAGTGCAACTACAATACCCAAGATTGCGTTACATTTTTGCTTTCTTCTTTGTATTATACTGGTTTAACTTGACAAGTTTTTAATGGGGCAGTCTTTAAGAATCTGAAGAAATTTAATTTTGACTAAGTTTTCGACTCACCAAGTAACCTCTGAAAGCTGTCTGAATGACCACAGCAGCACAGTTCTCCTTGACGAAACTGGAAGGAGGCCTGGTCAGCCGGGCAATCTCCATGGCCGCCTGCGCAGTCGCCACTGCTGCCTCAGCCGCCGCTGCCGTGGCCGCGGCCACTGCAATCGCATGCCTCTGGTCGTCCACCATTATAGGATTTGCCGCCGTGCGAATGTCGGCCGCCGCTGCCCCATCCTTCGTCTCGCAATCGGCCGAGTGGTTACTGCCGGACTTACGGAACAACCATCTCCTCTTTTCTCTCTTCTGCACAACAAATTGTGTATATTTCCACATCTATAAGGAGCTCTTTTTCATGATTGACGAGCATTACACTGAAAACTAGTTTCGTATACACGACATTTGAGTCTACGATATCACCCAAACATAAAAGAAGATAAAACAATTTTAAGTAGACTTACTTAAGCAGCTAGAAGTCATCAAAACAGAGAGATAGTTACAAAGAAAGGCAAAGAAAAGAAAAGGGACAAGAGCTGAGAATGAAGTCATACCCTTTCTTCATCTTCTTGCCCACATTCTTCTCTCCTCCTGCCATTTCTCTTCTCATTATCTTTAGCTGGAGACCTGAAAGCCCTCTTGACTTTGGTCAGCCAAGAAGTACCACCCTTCTTTCCCATGGGGGGAAGCAGCACCAACGAACACGCACACAGAAGAAGGAATATAAAGCTCTCTCTCTCTCTCTCTCTCTCTCTGATTCAAAGTTGGAGCAAAGATGGAGGCGTCATGTGGAGGACGAAGTGGTGAAGAAGTTCATCACAGTCTCTCCTGATTCCTTTCAGCATTATTACTGAACTGTGGGACTGAAGAGATGCAGAGAGAGACTGGGGTTTATTTATGAAGAGCCCAGAGAGTGCCAGCTCCAACAACACCTCTCTCTCTCTCTCTCTCCCCCCCTGTGCTTAACTTAAATGAGAGCTTTTAGCCAGGTGGGTGTCTTGTTGTGGCATTGGAAGTTAAAAACTCCAAAAGAAAAGAAATAATGAGAGATGATAATATAGTAATAATACGTATGGAGTGTCAGAAGGGATTGGTAAGAACCATGTAGAAAGAGTATTTTGAGGGTGGGGAGAGGGAAGGGGAGTGTGAGTGGACATGAGAGAATTTCAATGCAGTGCAAGAATCCAAATGAAGACCCCACTATAAAAATGAAAGGTACTTTTGGTTTTGAGCATGGCTTTTCACCTTTGTGAAGAGGAGGGAGGGGTCTCAATTAAAATTGAAATTATGTTAAAGGTACTGACCCAAGTCTCATGCCTTCACGTGCCCGCAGCAGCTGAGGGCAAAGGACAAATTCCTTTTCATTTTCCCTTTTCTGTTCTCCTTTCTTTATTTTTTTTTAGATACATTCACAATAAGTCTTAAAACTTATAAAAAAAGTGCGTTTAAATCCTAAAACTTTCAAAAAATTCAAACAAATCCTAAAACTTGTAAGGAAAGTACGTTTGAGTCCTAAAACTTACAAAAAGGTTAAACAAGTCTTAAAACTTGTCACAAAAATACAAATGAGTCTTAAAATTTTCAAAAAGGACTTGATTGGATCAATATGACAAGTTTTAGGACTTGATTGTACTTTTTGAAAATTTTAGGACTCGAATGCACTTTTGTGACAAGTTTTAAGACTTGTTTGAACTTTTTGCAAGTTTTAGAATTCAAAAGCACTTTCTTTACAAGTTTTAGGACTTATCATGAACATATCCTTTTTTTTTATGAACGTGGGATGGACCAATCTCTCATCAAATTACTCTAATTGCGATTATATTTAAACAATAAGAAGGAAATTACCTAAAATCGATACGATACATGCGCGGGCAGTGTCAATATAATCAAGAAAATATTGCAGATGAAATCATGTTTTCAAAATGTAAATTTTGGAATTCTTACTTCCTTCGATTCATCGAAACGAAACCTTTATACTTAACATAGTCATAAGTTCCTCGAAGAATGCAACATAGAAGGGAAGTTGTTCTACAATAGCATTAAGGAATCCCTCTTATTTAAGAATTATTAGTTTGAGTTAACTAATATATTTTGAGAAAAACCAACTAAATGGCACTCTTTCCTTTACTTTGTTGGGACAATAATCTCAACCAACCTCTTTAATTACCTTACTTAATGTATGTACGTATGTATGTCAGTTATTCGAATCTTTCGGCTCGATTAATATTCTCACGCATGCACACCCGCGGCACCAACTAATCCCAAATTATTCTGAGTGACCATTGTTTAATCAGTCTCCTTTTCTATTATCTAGAGAGAGAGAGAGAGAGAGAGAGATTGTTTTGATAATGGGTGTCATAAAAGCACTAGCAGCGAGGAGATGAAGTGAGTTTATATGAAAATGAACACGAAGACCAATGCTAGGGCAGATCTCCAGCTAAGGAGCGACGGAAATAAGATGAGCAGCTTCAGGATAGAGAAGGAAGGGCGGTGTGGTGTTGGACTCATTATCTTTGCTAGGTGGACCGGTCAAACTGTCTTAGATTCTCCTCATCGTACAATCCAAACCTAGATTCTTTGTCTCGTTCCGGAATGAAGTAAGAAATATGGCTCCAGCCTCTTCTGCATATACTTGTGACGTAAACCCTAATGGCCACAAACACGATGATCTCCCGCCTATTTTGTCTTGAAACTTCCTTTTGTTAATGGTATAGATGGAGTGAGAATAGATTAATCTACTTTCTCTCCGAAAAGGAGGGAAACAAATGAAGGGCTGATAGATTTTGCCAAGTATTCTTATATAACATTGTCGACACTGTCCGGTTTATGTAATTTCACAAAAACATAGGATTATTACTTTCGACTTAATTTGCAGCCAACACTTGTTGATCACAAGTGTCTTGATCTTTGCTGATCATGTACATTATGCAACAGGTATATACCACCCAACAAATTAACATGGCATCGATTATCTAATCTTGGATAGCAATATCATATTTATATATCGCGTGATGTGAGTGATGTATACATATTTTTTTGTGCATCCATGTTGTGCTAGTGATTTTTTGGCAAGTACTTAATAGATTAATTTTAAATATACAACATTTCTAATCTCATTTTTTTTTTCTTTACTTAACACATACATCCATCACCATTAGTTTGCATATTTTGATCAACTTTTCATATTGTAACTACACATATAATGGAGATGGAGGTGAGTAAGGCAACAAACGATATTGTGTAGACTCTGTACCCTATAAAAATCTACTCCACAAAGGTGGTTGTTCCAGTGGTAAATGGGCCACATGTCCTTCACGAGACCATGAATTCAATTTAGATCGTGCATGAGCCTATGAACGACTTAGATTGTGTAGCTTAATTACAACAAACATCATATGGAGAGACTTCCTAGATTTTAGCATCCTACCAAGGTTGTGGTAACAAGCTCGCCAACCTCGAAATTTGGGTCGCGGATGGTGCTAAGTAATTGTGGCTGAATCCGAACATTTTATGATGGGTGAGGGACCCTAGTGGTAATGTTTTGAGAAAACTATTGGAGTTAATCCCCCTCTTGCTTTTTTACTTACAAAGGAAAGGGGATGTTTCAGGATGGTTTGATTGCAAATCGAAGTCAATTTGCGCATTCTAACCTGAGAGGGTCCTATCCATTTGTGCACACTTAAATAGTAACAAAAGTTGCATCGAGCGTTACAACGATTAATTTGAAAGGTCAATTGAAGTCAAAGGAAAACCCAGGTAGCTAGCTTGAATTATTTCCAATAGCCTTTCCATTTATGCAGCAGTTATTAGGAACAATTTGCTGTCAGAAGTTCGAATCCCGGCAATAATTTTGGTATGTATATAAAATAAAAAACAATGATTTTGGTGCATCTCTTCCACGTTCACATCGGATCAACGCAAGCGGAGTTGTATAGTGCTCGCTCAAGACAAGTTGGATTACACATATGCTTTATTCGCGTCGGTGCAAATAACCATGAAATACAAAGATAGTACGACTTAATATTCATTAAGTTGCCGAGTTTAATAAAGAAAAGTACTGTTAAAGCAGAGAGATAGAGAGGAAAAGTACTACCAGTAAAGGTATACTTGTAATTTCTACCATAACTTTATATACCCTAGATTTCTGCTACATATTGGGACAATTTATCTTGTAATTGTAACTCAAAACTTAATATTGATATAGTGAAGAGATTGCCTAGTGCAACATATAGTCTTTTCCTTGCTGATTCTGAAAGGGTGTTCAACTTTCCTAACAACTAGTATCAGAGCCTGGTTTGGTGGAATAGTGGGAGTGACGAAGATGAATGAAAGGAAAGTGAAGATCAATCGATTCAATGGCAACGATTTTGGTTTATGAAAGATGCAGATCAATAGTTTGTTGTATTAGAAGAACCTACATCAGCCTCTGTCGGGAGAGAAACTAAAATCGATCAAGAAAGAACATTGGGAATTGTTAGATTGGCAAGCCTTCGGTGTGATTTGTCTCGCATTGGAGTGGAACATTGCCTTCAACATCACCAACGAGAAGACAACAATAGATTTTGTGAAAGCTTTGTCCAACATGTACGAGGAGCCCTATGCGTCAAATGAGTATATTTGATGAGTCGTTTGTTTAATCTGAAGATGGGTGAAGGTGCTTCTGTGACAAATCAGATCAATAAATTCAATGTGGTCATGACTCATTTGAGTTCGATGGAAATCAAATTCGATGATGAGATAAAAGCTTTAATTCCATTATCTTCTCTACTTGAAAGTCGGAGTGCAACTTTGACTGTGGTGAGTAATTTGTCTAGTTAGAAAAGGTTGAAGTTTCAGGAGATCTGAGATTTGATTATTAGCGAGAATATTCGCATAAGAGAGTCAGATGAATCATCAAATGCCGCCTTGGGTACTAAAGCTAGAGGAAGAAGCAAATCGATACCTCGTGGTGAAATAATTTGCTGGAATTGTGAAAAGAATGGCCATCTGAGATAAATTGTAGAGCCCCAAAGAATAAAATTCAGTATCGAAATCAAGAGGATGAGAAATATGTGAATGCAACCTTTGAAGGGACGCTTGTCCATGATTCCTTCGTTTTGAGTGTTAACACTTCGATTGTGTCTTGGATTCTAGACTCAGGTGCATTGTTTCGCTCTACTTCGTGTAGATAATTTACGCACAATTTTGTTACTGGGAAGTTTGGAAAGGTTTATCTTGCTAACGATTAACTTTTGAATATTATGGGCGAGGGTGATGTTCACATAAAAATTGCTAATGGGTCTTCAGTATGTCTGATATGTTCCTAGCCTTAAGGGAAATCTAATCTCTATAGATCAATTAGATAGCACGAGATACAAAAATATTTTTGGGGACGGCTTGTGAAGATTGTTAAAGGTATTGTGGTTGTAGCACGAGGAACAAAGTTAGGTAAATTATACATGACTGAAAGCAGTAGAGAAATTGTAAAGGTTGCTAACTTGGAAACTGATTTCAAATTGTGGCACTGTAGGCTTGGACACATGAGGAAAAAGGGGACGGAGGTGTCAACATCAAAGGGAAAATTGCCTGATCTGAAGTCCATATATATTGGTCTATGTGAGGATTGCGTTTTGGGCAAACAAAAATGTGTCGGTTTTTCGAAGAATGGAAGAGAACCAAAGAAAGGAAAATTGGAGTTGGGGCATAGATTTGTGGTAATTATGATAACAAGAAGTTCAAGTAGTTTTGTGTAGAGAATGGAATCAAGATGACAAGAACTATTCTCAACAGACCATAACAAAACGAAGTCGTTGAAAGAATAAACATAACTTTGTATTAACGTGCAAGAAGTATGAGGATGCATGCAAGATTTCCCAAGACGTTTTGAGAAGATTTAGTTAACACTATTGTATACATGATCAGAGGAGGACCTTCAATTTCACTTGATTTCAATTGAACTACCATTATATTAGTGCGCTAATAGATGATGGGACATTGTCATTGAAGAAAATCCTTAGTACAGAAGATCCAGCAAATATGGCAACCAATGTTGTCATTACTAAGAAATTGAAGTCATGCATTACCTCAATTTGCCTCCATGGTATGTGATGAGGAGGTGCTGCCGCACTAAGACAATTGGTGTTGCAAGACAAGTGAAGGCTATGAGAGACTATTGCCGTAATTAAGCTTAGCCTCCAAGTGGGAAGTTGATGAAACTATTGAGTATGACAGAAAAAAGTATTATTAATGCAGAGAGGAAAATAGTGCTGCTAAGGATATACATGTATTTTCTACTTATATGCCCCAGACTCCTACTACATATTGGAGCAATTTCTCTAGTAATTGTCACTTGAAAATTGATACCATAGTGAAGAGATTGCCTTGTGTGGCATCGTAATTTTTTTCTTTCTGATTTTGAAAGTGTTTTCTCATATAAATTTTTGCTTGTCTTCTTCTCTAAATTCTTCTCTTTTACTGTCACATTCCTAACCAATATACTCGGTACCATAATGGGCGGTGCAAAAGCATTTCTCTTTGGAAAAAGATTAGGAAAGTGCTAGCAACAAACAAAGGTAGGCAAGATTTAACGCTAGTTCACCATACTATAATCCTAATTTCCTATAGAATAACTTTATCTATTCGTACTACATGCGATATAAATGTGACGAGAAGATTACCGGTGTTAGTTACCTTAATTACTTCTCTTCTCTTCTCTTCTCTTCTCTAATCCCCTCTCATGAGGTCGACTAAAAAGTCGATACGGAACCAATCCGGTTGCACACCCCCTAAAAGCAGGGGATTGATACACTTCTGAGAGAAGACATATGAGACCAACCGGAGAAAAGAGAGGCGGGCCGGATCGGACCCACCACCACCCTTTGAATCAATGAACGAATGATGTGTTCTCACTCCTCCCTTTTCCTTTTCGAAAAATTGAATTGGAATCGCTCACACACTGTTCACTTCTGCTTCTGCTTCTTCTTCTTCTTCCTCACTCCCCCCATTTTCCCTTTTACTTTATTCCATTTCCCTTCTCTCCTCCAAAGAAGTCGTCTCTTGGATCGAAGCCAGCACTCTCTCTCTCGATCTCTGTCGACCCTCCACACCCTCAGTTCAAACTCTGTTCCACATTGTGCCAGTTTCGGTTTCAAGAAGAGGAAAGCTGATAAATTTAGCAAGCCCCGAAGCTCCGACGATCATACCGAGGACCATGGGTTGCGTCTCCTCCAACCTGCTGAGCCACGACGACGAGTTCTCCCCTCTCGGGTCCTCCGCCCTCGGCCACCACTTCGTCTCTCTCACCTCCACCACCTACGGCCTCCTCACCCTCGACCCACCCCCACCCTCCTCCGCCGCCGCCACCACCACCACGCCGCCGGCTCCTCCGCCGCGGTTTGCCCTCGGATCCATCTTCCCCTCCCCTCTAACCGACCCCAAGTCCTTCCGGTCCGAATCCAAGGCCCTATGGTCTGACCCGACCCGCCCCGAGATCATCAACTCCTGGGAGCTCATGGCCGGCCTGGACGCCGAAAGCTTCCGCTTTTCCCCTCTCCCCCAGCCCAAATTCAAAGACCCGTTTGGCACCGAAAAAGAGAATACGAACCCTAATTCCGCTTCCCGCGCTAATTCATTTAAATTTCAAATTCACCCATCCCCCGTTCGCAAGCTGCCACCCCCACCGCCGCGAGATGGCAACCACAGTGAAGTTCCGAGTCCGTCTGCTGCTGCGGCAGCAGCGAATCCCGCGCTCAACAGGTTTGAGTACCTCTGCCCTCCGGGCGGGGAGGACCGGGTTGTGATCTATACCACCACTCTGCGAGGGGTGCGGAAGACGTTCGAGGACTGCAATGCCGTGAGGGCGGCAGTTGAGGGGCTCGGTGTGGCGGTGTGCGAGCGGGATGTGTCAATGGACAGTGGGTTCAAGGAGGAGCTGAGGGAGCTGATGAAGGGGCGGGCGAGGGGGGAAATTGTGCCGCCGAGGGTCTTTGTGAGGGGTAGGTACTTGGGCGGGGCGGAGGAGGTGATGAGGATCGTCGAGGAGGGCGGTCTGGGGGAGCTGCTCGAGGGCTTGCCGAAGAGGAAGGTGGGCGTGTTGTGCGAAGGGTGCGGGGGCGTGCGGTTCTTGCCTTGTTTCCGGTGTAATGGGAGTTGCAAAGTGGTGGTGAATCTGGTGATGGTGAAGGAGGAAGGTGAAGATGGAGAGAAACGTGAGAGGGTTGTTGTGGTAAGGTGTTCAGACTGCAATGAGAATGGGTTGGTCTTGTGCCCAATCTGTAGCTGATTTCTGTGATGTATGTGAGTCTTGAACTGGGTGGTCTCTCACGGTTATCGTTCTAAATAACTTACTAAATATGCGAAATGAAAATGCTTAGCATTTTGTTTACCTGCACTCGCTGTATGGTTCTATTCCGTTGGTTTCTTGCTTTGGTTATTCTGGTGATTTATTCTTTTATGAAACGACAATGTGCAGACACATAGGACTTCAGGCTGAACAGCATGGGTAGGATTAACATGATCTAAGCAAAGAATACTTGTAATTGGAAATGATGATATTGACATTGGACACGATGTTAGACAATGATTTAATGATGTTCTCGGGCCACTGTGAATGATTTTGGTCATCGAGCTGTGGTAACGCGTATGAGTTCTGTCAGTTTCTTTGATAAATCATCATGCAATTTAAGTCTTGAATAAGTCTTCTAGGAAATTAACGTAAGCTAGAAGTATGGTACTCTGAAACTGGATCAGCATGAGCCTTTTGCAATCTGAGCCATCTTTCTGGGCAAATGAAGAGCCAGTCTTCCAATCTAGGCTTGCTTATTGCGAATGTTAAAGTATCTTATCTCTTGCTCTGTTCATCTTTCTATGAGGAGCATTTTAAACACTTCCCTCTAGGTAAAGCACTTTGGAAGAAGAAAGAGAAGCTGAACGAGATTTGGATCCTTTTGTCATTCACACAACTTTAGATCTTGTAAACGTTTGCATTTGTGTTCTACTTTGTCTATGTTTAAGATAGACACTTTTAAGCTACATCGTTGCGTTCTGCTTATATGAATGTTCTGCTGCAAGTAATAGTGTCATGGGGTGTGCTATACAGCATACGTTATGAAAAGACAAAGCTTACATAGCAGTCAGAAAAGCAGATGAAGAATGCACTTTTCTACATCTCTGAATATTTCTCGAGTTAAGTAATTAAGGTTTCGCGTGTTTTTGCTTTTGGAATTTGCTAAATGGGATGCTGAAGCTTTCCACTTAAAGCATATAAAAGATCGGCGAGTTATTTTCGCAGCTCCTGCCTCATGGGAACGAATGTGTGATTTACTTGTTAAGTAATGGCCATCTCTTTTAATGAAGTCTGGACATTGGAAGGCCTACTTCATGAAGATGCTCGATTTGGCAGATGAGGCTGCTTTTGAATGGATTCTCATAGACACTGCCCATCATTCTGCAAAGAGGGGCTTTAGACTCTGCGAGTGCAAGTTTGTTTATGAACCTGATAGATAGGAGTCTAGACGCGTATGCTGGCTAGCTGCTGATTTTACACTGCTATGGATAGTACAGGGAGTGGCCTGAAGAACATGAATCACAACCACTGATGCCACGCCCACGATTACTTTCTGCTCTGTTTATATGGACCATTTTGCATAATTCCTATCAACAGTTTCAGTATGTAGATGCTTGTTTCAAGTTTGTTCCTTGTAGATCCCGTTGGGTGGAGCAAATCATAATCGCCTCTGAATGAAGTTATTTCTCTGTTTAGATGATAGCGCATGGAGCGTTGCTGGTGCCTGGTAGGGGTGTCAAAAATACCCGTACCTAAAATTTTGGGTTTTTTCGGGTTGGGTCCCATTCTGGTTTGGGTAATACGTAAAAACATTTTGGTATCTTAACTGTAACTTACAGTTATTTATGAGTTCTTACTATGGACATTTGAGTTATCTATCAGGCTTAACACAAAAGACCTAGGATTGGTAGTCTGTGTTAGCGTGTTGATTCTCTTGTTTGTAGTTTGTGTCAATTTGCGCTGGCACACTCACATTTGTAGTACATGTCAATTTGCCGGGGCCCATCAATGGACCGCCTCTAATTCGCGTTACTATTAAATATCATAACTTTGATTTTACAAGTAAAATAATTTAATTATTTTGTAAACATGTTGATTCGTGTCTTACGAGTTATGCGCGTCGCGTGGTTTCATATTCGAGTATGATATTTATTGGCCCTATCTGACCGCCACGTAACCTGGATCTGGGACAGCCTGCAAGAATCGAGCAAACCGAAGCTAAGATCCGAACGCACGCACCGATACATAATCGCCCACACAGAAGATCGAGCATCGAGAAGTGACGAAGAGGTTTGCGCTCGAGGAGTGACTAACGGGAACAGATCCTGACACTTTCTGGTTGTCGAGGCTCGTGCAATTGCCGTACATCATCGTGGGCTTGTGCTGGTTTCTCTGATGGAGCAAGTGCAGTGCAATGGAAAGTGGAAACCAGACGACGCCCTCCTCCGTCGAGCGAGAGGTAGAGCCGGAGCATTGAGCGTCGAGAGAGAGAAAGAGAATCGGAGAGGGTGCCGATTAGGGTTTGCGTCTTCAGCAGGTTTATATTTAAAAAATTAGAAAAAAAAATTGTCCATTCGGACTGAGCGGTCCGATTCGGTCCAATTTCTCCTGGAATCGGGAATTGAGGGTGTGCACCGGTCTAAATTTAGGTTTAAGAAATAATAATAATATATACACACATATGGACTGGTCGGTCCGGTCCAATCCTTCCTGAAATCGGGAAACGAACCGCTCAACCACCGGTTCCGTTTTTAGGAATCAGGAACTTGATCGGTACCTCTCAGGATCGGACCAAACTGGCTGGTCCGATCTAGTTTAGTTCTCGATTCATGCGATTCATGGTGCTCACCCTTACCAAAAATAAGATCGCTTGGACACTGATTTCAATTTTAGGAACTAGGAACCAAACCAGCATCCTTTGGAATCGGACTAGCCAGTTCAATCTGGTTCAGGCGATTTCCGATCCGAACGGTCCCTTTTGCTCACCCTTACCCTGCACCAAGTCTAGTGTACATGGTGGGTGCAATGTGGGTGCACGGTAGATGTGATCTCAAACTCCGAAATTTACTCATACTCATAGATACGAAATTTTAGAACTGAAATCTACCGTGCGATGCGTAGGACCGGGAGCGATAGACCACGGTCGGGCCTAATAAGAGTCAGCGTTTGGTGCCAACCGACCAGTAATGTGGGGCCTGTCGGCAAAACAAATTTGTTGGCAAACTCAGTTGGGTCCACACTGCGTCCAGCTGCTGCTGTCAACTCCAAAAATGAATTCGCTATTTCTAAATTTTAAAAGTTAAGAAATGTAAGAAGATGAGCTTAAATCATACTATAAATTTTGAAAGTGTAAGGGAAGATATATTTAATCTTAACGTTGGATTTTTGTTGCCCTGAGTTGGAATCAGATATTGATGGAATTGAACTCAGGTGGAGCAAATTGTGTTGTACGCTTAGGACTGCCTCGATTGAATTTTCCAACACTTACAAAATACTCGATCGGTTTAATTTTAAATTTTCCATAGATTCGTTACGAGAATTGATTTAATTTGATATCAGAAACGATGCATTGAGAAGTATCCACATCAACATGAGAGTTTCTCAGCCGAATTGAACTTCATCTATTGCGAATTTAAGACTTATGTGGTCTCCATGCAAAGAGAGAATAGGGATGGATCTTCATCAGCAAAAGGACATTGAAAGAAGAGATGATCCATAATGATCATTTATCTCTAGTAAGGCTTTAGATTTTTTTTATTCCTTTGATCTTATGTAGATTCACGTTTGACACACAACTGTTAAGTTTGCACCTATAATAGGATTTGTTAACATCCATAGGTTTATTTATCTTTAGACCATAAATCTCCCATTCATGACTTTTCCAAGTTCAATACAGGTGTTAAGACGAGAAGGGTCAACCCGAAGGAAAGTCCATGGAAAAATCTCTACTTAAAAACTATCTTATTGGAGGAATTAATTGGTGGTGAAACTACTATTTAAAAGACCAAGCGCTCACTGATCCTGTAGACGGTTTGCCCGCCGCATGTCAAGATATATCACACTTGTCGTAATGTATTGTCATTTGTCATCACCAACTAACATTTGTCACTTGTCATCACCAACTAACATTTGTCACAGTTCAGTCACTGCTTGTCGACATGAACCTGATGGGCATGAGAGGAGTAACATCTATATCGTCATTTGAAAGCTGAGAAACTGGTTCTTGAGTTCATATATTTCCGCCTTCCTCCATATCCTAACTTAAGCATCGAAGGACTGATTCGTAATAAAACCCTAGGTGCCCTACCCTGCATTCGTGGTTACAAGTCCAATTAAAGGTAGAAACTTCAACGGATCCCTAGAGATTAAAAGAAGAACACATACATAAGACAGGTTGCAAATCTTTCTTATTTTTTCTTTTGTAATCCAGGAAATGAGCACCGAGTTCCTATTACTTGAAAATCCGTGACGACCTTGTAATTCTCGTGAACCGGTATAGTTTAGACATTCACCATTACGCGTGGTGTAGATCTAGAACAATTGGCTCGCATTTGATGAGATTGAAATAGATGACCTCTAATTTCTACTCTGGAAATTCTCAAACGGCTCAGCCAATTACTCTAACAAAGGTTAGATTGCAATTCTTCCTTCTTATTATTGCGACAAGACTTAAGATGTCCTAAGTAAGCTCTCTCTGATTCTCATGGGGCATCATTTGCACCTTACATTCCCTAAAAGCATTTGCCTTTTCTTGTATCATTATTTTATCTCTCATAGGGTGTGCCGTTAGGTAAGAAAGAAACCCTCTCTCCCTCTCTAGATCACGTTTTTAACGAACTGATGAAGCACTGTCACCGAATAATAATCCACAAACATGACAAGACCCTACCAACTGGACATGAAATAATTTTAACGTGTGAGGCCCTCCTTGTGCCTTAAAGTCAGCAATGAGCCATGATTAACCATGTCAACCTGTTCAAATTAGTTTAACATCTTTGGTTAAGACCTTAAGCTTAGTTGATACGTAATTATTATAAGGTGGGAAATTAAATCTAGCTCCCAACATCCCAAAAGAAACTAAACAACAATTCATAACAAACGGCGAAGCCATGTCGTGTTGAAGATGAGATATTGGGGGACAGAATGCCACCGCATTTGATTATTTCAGATAACGTGACTAAACATTATTTTAACCGAGATTTGTAGAGAAACACATTTATTCCTAAGTAATCTTTGCATAAATGTACACGGGAAAGTGTAACTTTGGTATAGGAGCTGCTAACTGGTTTGTTGATGGCATATCTTGGCTACAATTATACCGACAAGTGGTGCAGTGGGTTCGATGGCGTCACCGACGATGACTTTCCGAAGCTCCAATCGAAACTGTTCTCACTACTGTAAATTTGATTGGGTCTGTTTAGCTGCAGCAGGGACAACTGCCCTACTTGATGATCACCTGGAGTCGGACCGGCCCGTACCGGGTTCGAAGCTCCGGAACAAGGCGATTGCTTGGATGCAACGGTGATCTCAAGCTGGCCATTAAGTTGCGAAGCGACAAGCCGATCCAATGCAACCCAGTCATTGATCCCAGTATTCCCAGCTTTTGGTTCATGATCAGAACTGATGTGCTTGTAGGAGGGGTCATCGCTTTCTGGTATGCGGATTTCGTCGAACTTTTGATAAAATGACCTCAAGCCGGTCTCTTGACCCAAGTGTGGACTATCATCCAGTCTTGGGAGGTGCATAAACTTCCCGTGGATCAGTTGAGTTTGCATATTGCTGATGTTGATCGGTGCTTGATAATTCTCTGGTGATTCGCAATTAGTCCTTCCCATGTACGATAGTATCTGATCCAGGACACTGCTGTCTGTGCTCGCGCTCATCAGCATCTCGGTGTCCATGGATGAGGTCGACGTGCTTTTAGGACTCGCTACTGTTCTTTGATGATTCTTCTTCCTAAATACCCGGCAGACCACCCACCCGTCTTCTGGGGAGGACTCGCAAACCAAACTCGGACCCTGAATTGATATTTGTCCCAAAACATAAGCATGAAAAGTTGTTCTCCTAAAAATGTGCTAATCTATGCTGATCTAAGATGAGAGTGGATTTAAAAGAGGGATTTTGTGAATAGCGCAGGAAAAAAGTCTGAGCTTACCACGGAATTGTTCGAGCTCTCGTCAAGCCTGTACTCATGCATGATCCAGTCCGACTTCTGTCCATGCGGGGCTCGTCCTTTGTAGAACACGAGGGTCTTCCTCAACCCGATCCTCGTAGAGCCGCTGTATATGATCTTGTCACGGCCAGTCGCCTTCCAAAACCCCACGGCTGTCGCGCGGTTCGTCCGAGTCCCGGTCGGGTACTTCTTGTCCTTGTGGCTAAAGAAGTACCAATCGCTCTGAGGTCCAGATCCTATCTTGCACTTCTCTACATGTATATTCAATATATTCAACAATCCATGAGACAGACTTCGTCAAATTAGGAATCGGAAACAACTACAAACTAAGCGATCGAAGTGGAAACGAATCGAAACGAGAGGTTGCAGTAGTACCTTGGATGTCCCACGGCTCAAGCTTATTAAGATCGACCTCGCGAATCACATCCAGATCGATCTTCTTGTGCGACATTTTCTTTCTCAGATAATAGTGCAGAAGCTCCTCTTCCGTTGGATGGAATCTGAAACCTGGAGGAATCTGAGACTGGCCATTTATGGATAAATTCATATCCATCACTTCTGAGACATGCAGCCTGAAGTTATCAATTGAACCTGTGGATGAAGCAGAAGTTTTTGAAACATCAAGGGGTTATGTATTTTCTAGTGGTCTGATGATATAATATATAGCACACCGCTTTGCTTTTGGAGAGACTCACTGGAAGGTGACTAGAGGTTTTATGGTGAGAGAAGTTGCCCTTTTTAGACACGTAGGGATGTGCGTAAAGGCGTTATGCTGGTCATGTTTTCCTCTCTCTCTTTTGGAGAAAACTTTTTCTAACCGATCTTTTGATTTGTGAATTGCAAATATGGATAACCCATTCATATCTGGTGTAGTTTGCACGAGGATGATATTTTTTACTTGTAATCCACCAATAAGAGTGTATGTCGTCATTGCTCAAGGCCTATACTCAATTAACAACATTTGTGCATTCAATTTGTGTAACATCCAAGTCACAAATCAAATCGAGGGAGGTAATATTGAGTCATAAATCAACACGCACCACTAAATGGTTGCCAGTTGTATGGTTAAGTTGAGTACTTCCTTTTAAGAGCTTTGTCCACGAAAACTGGTAGAGTCGTTATAAATGGGTATCAGAGCAGGGTCCCTTTAATAATGTGTGGTTCATGGATGTTATTAGGCCCAAACCCGATCTGATGAGGTCAAGAAGTGATTGTCGTGGCAAGACGGCTTGGACAAGATAAGGCTCTTGTTAGGCTTCTAGGATAGCGAAAAGGGTAGGAGTAGACCAAACCACACATCGAATGGAAGGAGCGTCTCTAGACCATACGGGCCAACATTGACGAGGATAGTTCTTTAAGTGAGAGAATTTGTGATATCTCAAGTCCCATGTGGGAAAGACCCTATTGAGTGATTTTAAAGTCAAAATATCCCCAAAATGATTATCATATTGTGTGATTATTTCAAGTACTCCTTTTAGGAGTTTAAGCTCCGTGAAACGAATTGGGTTGTTACTATTGGTGCTACACTTAAGGGCACAGAGCTACACGTCTTTGGTAATTATTTTGTTTTTGGAAGATGGGTGAATCGCCAACTCGACAGGGATTCTTCAGTACTCATTGATTCTAGATAACCTGTAGTTGTTAAAACAAAGGGTTAATACCACGAAAACCCTCAAACTAGTATACATGTGACAAATTTACCAAAAACTAATTTTTTTACCACAAAAACCCCAAATCAATACACCTATGACAAATTTACTCTCTGTTAGTTTTCGTTAAATTTTTCCGTCAAATTGCTGAGTTAAATGACCCGTCAAAGTTGACGGGTGTACCAGTTTAGGGTTTTTATCTTTTGTTTGTCACATGTATACCGATTTGGGGTTTTGCGTGGTATTAACTCAATTTAACGGAAACTAACATAGGGTAAATTTGTCATGGGTGTACCAGTTTAAGATTTTTTGTTGTGAAAAAATTAGTTTATGGTAAAATTGTCATAGTATTAATGTAGGGTTTTTCATGATATTAATGCTTAAAAAAAAAAAAGCCAAGGAAAGGCATGGTTAGAGATTTTCCGAATAGGGATGAAGAAAAATATAATTCCGTTATGCAATCAATTAGATGATGGTATATAATTATTGTTGTAGTGGGATTTGAAAATAGGACAAAAACTCTATAGCTGCATGGGAGTTTTGTCATTTATTTATCAAGTTTTCAGCTCGAAAGCATTATAAAAGAGATGGGCGTCGTTCGCGCAAGGGACAACGGTGGTGAACATGCGCAAAAGCGAGAGAAGGGGACTGTGGGTTTTTGGTTCTTGTGGGACTTAATTCCTGATTAGATGTACACATGGCACAATACGAATGGCGCCCAACCATAATAAGTTAGCTTACTTAATTAGAAGTGTCCGAAATCTAAGATATTTCTTAAGAAAGTCAAACGGTCCGCTTGTATGCAATACATTTATAGAGATGTTTAGATTGCTTTATAAAATGAAGGGCAATGTTTTCTCCTTTATCTAATCGATAGTTTACTAGTTATGATATCACGCGTATGCAAGCTCAATTAGAATTAAGTGTGAGTAGCGTCCATGTTTGTAACCCGCCAATAAGAAGTATGGTTATAGATATTTCGCTCCGATCAGGCTCCCAAGTAAAACATGGTTTTGGAATCAATTTGTGGAATGAAATTGCGAAAAACCCATTTAGAAACGAGCAGTAGCTAGAGTCCTAGGGCAAGGTGCGCAAGCGGGTATGCCTCTCCATCTCACAACTACGACCTTCGACCTCAAAATCTGAGCGACAATGACCTCTTAATTAACCACCATCTTATCTTACCCTCCCACTCTCTCTCTCTCTACTTGCGCAACCACCTGAACGAGAAAAGAGGCAGGAAAGTGATGATGGGGTCGGAGGCACTGAGCTTTCAAGAATGTGGACTTTTGTTGCATACTTTGGGTTTCCCTGTCTCTGTTTTGCTGCTACAGCTCAAAAGAGCTTCAACCCCAACATGAAACCTATTAAGCATAGCTTCAAGGAGTACCAATGTGTATATCTGCATAATCTTTGCATGGCCCTTCTCTTCTTGATATCGCCGGTGGATAGTGCATCTTCGATCCTCCGTTGTCTTCATTAAGTACGTAGGGCAAAGGTAGGTGCTTACATGCTAGGGTTTACGATCGATGATGAATCAATTACCTATGTACAACTTAGGGTTAATATCATGAAAAACCCCAAACTAATACACTTGTAATAAATTTACCTGAAACTAATTTTTGAATCATTAAAAATCCCAAACTGGTACACCTCTGATAAATTTATCCGAAACTAATTTTTTTATTACCAAAAATCCCAAACTAATACCTGCATGATATATTTACCCTCCGTTAGTTTCTGTCAAATTTTATCATGAAATTGCTGAGCTAAATGAGACATGGCAATCCACGTAGAAATCCATAATTCTCTCTCTTTGTTTCTTCAATTTTCCCTAATTTGAAAACAAATTTGGCTTAGCTCTCTCTCCTTCAGAGCACTAAAAACCCTAAATCGTCTTCCGATAAACTTTGTTGATAAAGCTAGAAGAGAGAGAGAGAGAGAAGTGTTATGAATTCCCATGAACTTGCCACATTAATTGAGTTATTGCTCAGCAATTTAAATTTGACGGAAACTAACGAAAAGTAAATGTATTACGTGTGTACTAGTTTGAGGTTTTTGGCGACCCCAAAAATAGTTTTTGATAGATTTGTCACTGTGTATCAGATTGGAGTTTTTGGTGATCTAAAAATTAATTTAGGGTAACTTTATCATAAGGGTACCAATTTAAGGTTTTTCGTAGTATTAACCCTTCAACTTATCAATGATGTCTTTTATTAGTATCTTGCAACACGTATCAAAGATCTAGACACTGTCTGGTGTAGCATTCTCATTCTCATGGTAGTTTTAGCTACGAAAATGAACGACGTATTATAATTGGTTACAAAAGCTTCTAGATGGGGTTGGTAATTTTTTCACACAACCCATCTACAAAGAGACGTAGCTAAGGGGTGGTTCGTGTCGAGCTCTTTGCTGGCGGTTATCAACTACTTTTGATTTTTTGCTTACAAATTTCCATTCGAATTCCAAAAGAGAGACACTATGTAGATACTGGAAAAAGATTATATACAATTCTATAGATATTTAAATGTTTTCAAAACGTTCAAGTATGTCGACTAGAATCGAGCTCTACAACGCATGATGCGATAATGACGCCTTTGTTTCGCGTGAATTTCAATATGTATTAGTCTTCAATTAAATATCCTTAAGTTGATCTATCAAAAGTGCATGGACGGGATGGCGGCAACTAAGCCTGTAATTAAACCGGTCTGGTGATGACATCGTGCGCTTTTCGCGTATCTCACAGAGAGTCAGGAAAGTGATGATGTTTGCTCTGTGATAATTCCCCGGACCAATCATGATTATCTCCGGGGTTAAAGGGACCGAGCAACTACCTCTCACTAACTCGCACTCTTGACATTTCATCCACTTTTGATGGAATGGCCATGTCTTGCTCACGTCATTATTATTATATTATTATTTGAATTCCCAAGACTTAGTAGTTTCATGATCTCGAAATCTTTTGGAGTTTAGCAAAAAGGAAAATAGTAGGGGTCTTTCAAGTTTTGATAAGTGCTAGGAATGGAACTTCCACAGTGATAATTGTACTTATACTATGGGATATGTCTATCAGTCCCTTCTTAGTGGATATTAGACATTTGTTAAACATATTTACTAAGAAAGATTTCGAATCATTTTTAATATTTAGGGTGCGTTCGTTTCGCGGATAATGAGTGTTTTGAAAAACATGTTCCAAAAAAATGATCATTTATATTGCTTAGGAAAATAAATGAATGTAAAATTTTTTCGTCGCCCACGAAAATAATTAGATATTGATTGTTATTGATGATGAAAATATGTTTCGTTAACAAATTTTTCTAAACGATATAAGCAATCATTTTTCGAAAAATATTTTTCAAATCACTCATTTCCTGCGAAACGAACACACTCCTAATGTTCATTGCAAGTAGTTAGCGAAATGATATAACAACAAGAGAGCTTGCACCTAAGAAAGGGGTGATTGTTTTGGAGCTATTAGGTGACAGAGAAGTACTCAGTTATAAATTCTCTAACCTAAAGTGCTTAGCCTCCCTTCCATAGAAGGATGAAGTGGTGAACTTATATCCTAATGTACAAAATTCAGCCAAGATGTATAGTTGATGGGGCACACATTTTAAGTTTGAAAACACCACATTAGAGAGTTACATGTTATAAAAGATATATAACTCGGCATGTCATATTGAAATCCCTTTGGACAGCATTATGTAGTCTAGAATATCTGGCGGGATAGGACATGAAAGTATCAAATAGGATAGGATGTGAGTTCAACCATCTCATGCATTGTTTGTTACAACTGATAGAATAATTATGGAATAAAACGTATAAGATCTTATTTAGCATTTGGTGTGTTGTGGAGAGAAAAGATAAAAATGAAAATTATTAAAGCTTAATTTGAAGAAAACAATGATATTGGGTGGTGGAAGCATCGACCATCGCCCAAAACAATCGTGTGACCATCTTATGGGTGGTTGCTTGAGAACGACGACTTACAATGATCTTGAACCTCATATGTAAATCACGAAGAGAGAGAGATCCACCACCATCGCAACAGTGGCGGCTAAGCTACGACGGTGTGTTGGTGATAGCTTAACTGTGGCGACCACCTCAATAGCGGTGCATACAGGCGGGTCTACAAAGTGGCGCCTCTCTCCCTATTAACGCTCCATTTGTATCGCTTGAAATAATTAGTTAATGAAAAATATTTTTATTATTGGTAACAATTTATGTCTAAATATTTTCGTGGACGATAAGAAATATTTATTCATTTTTGTAAGAGATATAATTGATCATTTTTTTTAAAAATATTTTTTAAATTACTAATTTTTCTTGAGACAAATGAAACCTTAATTTGTCAAGTTTGAATAGGTTTGAATAGGTGGGATATTTCCGTGATATCAAACCTATCTAGAATGTAGCACCAAATACCAAATACAACAAAATTATCCAATAGAGTTCTATAAATGTATCGGTGGCCAAACACAAGATACAATATCAACTTTATTTATTTATTTATTGGGTGAAAGCCACCAAAATACTCCAAACTTTTTTGTGACACTGAAAATCCAAAATTTGTATTTATGTGACATATTTACTATAAATTTGTACAGTGAGACATTTACCTCAAATTTTTTCTTATGATACCAAAAATTCCAAATTTGTATGTGTGACTCATTTGCCCCAAAAAATTAGTGTCTAAAAAAAAGTTTGGGGTTTTTAGCATCACAAAAAAATTTTGAAGTAAATGTGTCACACATGTATAAGTTTATGGTTTTTAGTGTCACATAATTTTTTTTTAGGGTAAATGTATCACACGACTACAAGTTTGAGATTTTTTATGTCACAAAAAATAGTTTAAAGTAAATGTGTTATTGTGGACAAAGTTTGGAGTTTTTTTTTGTGACTTTTTCCCTTATTTATTTGGTCAGAAATATTGACTTTATTTTGGGGAGGGGGTCGCGAGTGCAATATTAACTCAAGATATTTAATGAATGGGACTTATGCACGCCAATTTCATACATTTCATGTCCTAATGTAGAGTTTTTGAAGCGTTTTTTTTTTCCTATTGTCATAATCACTCACAATGTATGATAATCGTGAACAACAATAAGAATTTGAAAAGATGATAACCAAATGATTGGCCACACTCCTAGATTTGCATATACATAGACGTAGAGAATGTCGTATAGACTTAATTACAGAAGGTGGATGGCGAAACCAATCACGCTACGTAAACTGTATTGTAACTTGTAATTTATAGTGGGATTGTCACAGAATTCCAGATAGCATGTAACTGATGGCCTTACGAGCTTACTTAATGAAACGGAAAACGAAGATGAGGAGCATAATCTGACCGGATGATGTCGAAACAAATGGAGTTTGGCCGTTTTCTCGGCATCCTCGATTCTTGCAAGAAACCCTTTGATGTGACATGTTTGACTTTTCCCTCTCCCACGAATCGCTTTCGCAGGGCATTTATCATGCTAAATTAGCTGCTAAAAATACTACTCTTCCCAAATCCTTCGACCTCACATCCTTGGTGCCAAAAAAAATGCTGTGATCACTGCACATTTTTGCTGAAATGGGAATAGAAATAATTAATTCTCGATGAGAAAAAATGATAGGGATTTCCAAAGGAATTTTGATTAGGAAATCTAGAGGCGCTTTGAAATGTGATTGACGGTGAATGTGATGCTGATGTTCTAACATTCAGCAATTTTACTTCACGGGGTAGAAAGATGGCCAATAATGCTGCCTCTTAGTTTGATTTATTAGATTGGTTTGATCGAATCAATCGCAGCTCTCAATCATTACATGCTTTTGATAAGATCACATCAGGAAAAGAAATGGAAGGAAAATCAATTTTTTTTAGGGAAAGCTAGTCTTTCAATAGAATCAACATCGATGGCTCTTACCTAGAAGGGGAAAATAAAGGCGCCATAGCGTGTGCGTGTCGTGACAGTTCTAGCCTTCTAGCTGACGGATTTGCACACACTATCAAGTCTTCCTCGGCTACGCAAACATAAGTCTTAGCTCTGCTAGAAACCCTAGAACACTCTAGATCTCGAGTTGAAGTTGAGCTGGACTTAGATCACTTTGATCTAATAAGAAGCCTCTCCACCGTAGATCTGTCTTTGTGGGAGGTGCACCTGCTTAGCAAAGAAGCCAAAGCCTAGTTAAGACTTCATCCCGACCTTAAAGTGGCCCATTGAAACTGAGAAGCAAGTAAAGTGGTAGACTAGGTTGCCAAAGTCCTTTGGGCTCTTTTATATTCGTAAGCTAAACCTATGTTTGTTTGAACTCGTGTTTAATGAATGGAAGTTATTATTCTAACCACACACAAAAAATCTTGTCAAGGTTTTCTCGTGGAAAAAAACTGGAGAGCTCTTTCATGATGATCACTTTCATTAAAATACGATCGAACGATCTAGATGGCTTACATAGTAGATGGGCTTCTCATCATCATAAAAAGAAAAAACAAGATGGGATCAAACCACCTAACTAGTCGAGGAACCAATGACGGGTTATAAGCACGGGCACAATGTCGTGAGCAATACCACCATTCTTAGAGAAGGCAAATTCTTTGTTGTTAGTAAAATCCAACGAGCATCTCATATTTTAACTTCTTTTTGCCAAGCCCATCATATTATCACGGGCGTCACGATTTCTCGCAAACGCATTTCTTCAAGCTCTCCCTTCCTCTGTCCCGACACTCCACCGAGCTTGAGCTCAAGCTCGACTCAGCTCGGGGTCGCAACGACAATCGAGTTGGAGCCCCTAGTAGGCGGCGGATGGCTCCGGTTCGCTAATAACGGCCTCCAGACGAAATAGAGAGGATGGGGGTAACGCTGGGGCGCTCGGGCATCCTACAACATTCATGGGTTGGGCCGAGCCCAACCAGTCGAAGCCCAAAGGCCTCGGTCAGAACCGCTGAACGGGCCTCCGTGAGCAGACTTGGGCCCAACCGGCTCGATATTTTGGAGCCGAACTCCGAAGCCGCCTGAGAAAAGGTCAAAACCAAATCGCTGACGGACGCCAAACGATGCCTCACTCCGGTTTTTGCCAAATTCAATGATTCGGTTTCAGTTCCGGCGCCCACATAGGGAGAGAGAGGGAGGGAAGCCATTATCGTTGCTGCTGATTTTGTGATAGATCCATAGACGTCGCATTGGTGCCAATTGCTTCCCCTTCTTCGTCGAATCAAGCCTCGGAGCAGCTCAAAAACGACGTCGCTTTCGCTTCGAAGTTCGCAGAGATCGTCGTCGCCGCGACCGCCGCTGCTTAATTCGGGTTTCGAGGTACTCATTCTCTCGCCCACGCCTTAATTTCACGTTGTTCCGGATTCGGAATTAGTGAGGGTAAGGATATAGGATTGGGGGTGGCGGTTTTGTAGCTCCGGTTTTGCGGAAGATGTGATTTTCGATTTGGTTGTGTTTGGTTAGATGTTCAATTTCGTATGCACCAGTGTGCGGAGGAATTAGCGATTTAGGGATAGTGATATGAAGGGCCGGTCGCAGCGGTTACAGAGCTCGGACCCACCCGATGACTGGGTGGACGGTTCCTGGACCGTCGATTGCATATGCGGTGTGAATTTTGACGATGGGGAGGAGATGGTCAACTGCGATGAGTGCGGGGTGTGGGTGCATACTCGCTGCTCGCGATATGTGAAGGGAGAGGAGTCGTTCGCTTGTGATAAGTGTAAGAGTAAGAATAATAGGAACGATAGCGAGGAGACCGAGGTTGCTCAGCTGTTAGTTGAGCTGCCGACTAAGACTATGAGGATGGAGCCTTCATATGCAGCCAATGGGCCTGCGAGGCGGCCATTTAGGCTTTGGACGGAGATGCCATTGGAAGAGAAGGTACATGTGCAAGGGATTCCTGGTGGGGATCCGGGGCTATTTAGTGGGTTGTCGTCAGTTTTTACGCCGCAGCTGTGGAAGTGCACAGGATATGTGCCGAAGAAGTTTAATTTTCAGTATCGGGAGTTCCCTTGTTGGAATGACCACAAGGAAGCTGATGCTAATGCCGAAGAGGACAATGAGAATGCTGTTGATAAGGGTGCTGGGGTTTTGTTCTCATTGTCAAAGGAGAATTTCATGGCTGCTCCCGTGAAAGATTTAGTTGGCATGAAAAGCAGAGATCAGGAATGTAGGTATGATAGAAAGACACACTTGAGAGAGACAAAGAAATGGGGGGCAGGTGAGAATGCCGTGAAAAAAGAAAGAACCTTACTCCGGCCTGTTGTGATACACACTGGGAAGCGTAAGAAAGAAGAATCAGGCATATTGAAAGACATAAGTGGAAAGAAGAAGGCTAGGACTGCTGAAAAAGATGTAGATCACAAGAAAAGAACTCTGCATACTTCTAAAGCAGGTAACTTTTGTCCACTTTTGCATATTGTCGAATTGTCTCTTCTTTGTTTGCTTATGACGATATAGTATATCCTTCTAGAAGCAAGAACATTTCTGTGGGTTACTTCTACTTCTTGCCACAGCTAACATGCGCTTGTTGACTTGATTTTCGTTCATCTTTATTACTAGTGTTTACACCTGCCAGTGATGCAAAACAATTGGCATTTTGTGAAGATAGAGGTCCGAAGTCTTTCAAGACTGACATTCGGAGTGTCAAGAACAGGGACTTGAGAGATGGTGTGCCTTTTGAACCTGTTTCAGATGGTCATGTTGCAGTTTGCAAGATTCTTGAAAATGCTAAGGCTAACTTGGCAACTTTGAAGCAACCTTTGGAAGGTCCCTCTGCTGAATTCTCCTGTCCGGCTGATGCTGTGTCGACTAAAGATGAGGCTGGGAACCACTTGCTTACAGGGGTCAATAGTTCTTTAAAGACTGTTCCCTTCAGTGACCTGCATAACGAAGCTGACAACTCTACTAAGTCGAAAGTGGTATGCACCCGCTTGTCCACCATACAAATTTTAAAACATGCCTCATTATAATGTCTTTCTTCAGTAACATCTCAGACTAAGTTAACATGGAATTTGGCTCTAGGTCACTACTGATCCCTGGTGTTTCGCCACTTAATTTTGATTTACTGCTGGTAGGGCAATTGATATTCAGCTTTGGCAATGATTCTTGGCACTTCTAAGCCAAAAATAGTTGCTAGTAATCCTTCTGCTTGCGTCTGGCATTGGTATCCTTCTAATTTACCTTGATAAATCAGGTTCCAGTAGTAGAGATTGCTTTAGAAAATCGTGATAAAGAATTGATGTAGAATTGAGGTATTATTGTGTGAGATTTGAATATGGTGAGTTAAGACATAGTGTTTGAACTGCAGGCTGTAAGAATTTTCCAAAAGTTTAGCTGTTTAGGACACATATGATAGATGATCCGTGAAAGGGAAGATGTTGAATTTTTTATAGAACCATGTATCAATGTTTATTGCCAGGGTCATAAGGAAATCCAATTCAGCATGAAGGCCTATTTGCTGAAGAAAGTAATTAAGTTATTTGTTTTTGACATCTTTTAGATAGTTGATTTCAAATTTGCTGAGTTATAATGATAGAGCTGACACTTGGGGTCAAATAAAGTCTTGCATCATGGGACTGGCTAGCTATGTATTGCCATTGATTTCAAATTTGCTGATTTATAATAATGGAGCTGACACTTGGAGTCAAATAAAGTCTTGCATCATGGGACTGGCTAGCTATATATTGCCGTGTTGGTGGTGAAGATGATGATAGTAGTTGAATAGGGACGCGAGTTGGAATTATGCCTTGGTCATATGCGACTGCTCATGTTGTAAGCCCCAAGTAGATAAACAACTGAAGTGTTATTAGGCAGAAATTTGCCTAATGAAGAACTTTTGGCAGATATTGGAATCGTGATTGCCGTTGCAATGATGATAAAATTATATGAAATTAGGCGTTTGAAGACACTACCATTGCTAGAGCCTTCTAGTAAAAGCCTTCCCTAAAAAATTTAAGCGATCAATTAAGAGGGTTACTTTTTTCATACAGTGTTAAATTGGCTGCATGACATTTGTGCTCATGGTGATTTCCTTTTACCCCTAAAGAGAATTAACAATGTGAAATCGTTAAGGGTATCTGGAGTCTAGCAATATCGGTGCATTCATAGACATACTCTTCGTGACTCGATTATTTGGTCTCATTTTTCCTTACGCTGATATAGGAAGAGAGTGGCATAATAAATAATCTGGATGCTAGCTCCACTGGAAAGGTTTCGGTGCATCCAGGGGAAGATGTAGCTCAAGCAGCTCCAGAAACAAAAGATAAAGATAGTCCATCAGATATTAACAGCAGCAGATCCTTGGGTTTTTTTTGCAATGTGAAGAAAGAAGTAGATGATGATATTTGTAAGGGGTTGTTGCAAATTCAGTCTTCTCCTCTTGCTGACAAGAACTCTGTGTCGTTACCTTCTGATGGTGCTAGATGCCCTGGAGTATCTAATACCCAGACATCTGAAAATTTCAAAGCAAATGATGTGGAGGTTAACAGTTCGCCATGCACTGACAAAAAGTCATTAGGCACTGCCCGTGATGCAGAAGCAGTCTGTGAGAGTCGTGTCCATACTGGTCAGGAGCTAATCAGCAATGTATGTGAGCTCAAACAGGAAGCAGTAGCATCTGAGGATTCTATTGAAAGGCAGAAAAGTTCTGCAGAATCTAAGCCTGCTTTGGTGTCTACTGAAGAGCCATCAAAATCTAGTGGAACTGAATTACCTATAGTGCAGAAAGTACTGGTCTCTGTTGGCGAAGCATCTTCCACACCATCTTCTCTGCCTATCCAGAAATCATCCAGCTCAGACAAGTCGAAACCTTCAGATGCTCAGAATCTTTATCCAATTGTGAAGCAACGAACAGCAGGGGAGTCTGATCCTACTGCCAAGAAAGAGCAGGCTTCAGCTGATGTTTTAACTGAGAAGAGTGGGCATGACCTGGTGTGGAAGACAGCAAAATTCTGTTCGACATCATCGTCAGGTGCTTTTTTGAAAGCATCACATTCAAGCAAGGTTTTCCAAGCTTCTGGCTCCAAGCGGACTGCCTCGGATTCAAAAGATCATACCTTCCCCTCTTCAAAATCATCTTCTTCCCATAATGTAGCAGTTTCTTCAGGGTCTGGTGAATCTCCGAGCACTTTGCAAAATCTCTCTGCTGCCCATCCACAAAATAAGGCTACAGGATCAGGATTACCTCAGAAAAGTGGAAAGTCTGGCCATACAAATTTTCCTCCATCTCCTAAGGTGAATCATAGCACACAAGGGCAAGCACCTCTGATTTCTAATTCTTCTACACTGAGCGATGAAGAGGTATGTGTGCTGTTCCTTGATTTTTTTTTTTTCTCTTTTTTAACTCAAGTTGATCTTGGCAAGTGATTTACTCAATCTCGTCAACTTCTTTCACAGCTCGCTCTTCTTTTGCATCAAGAACTCAATAGTTCTCCTAGAGTGCCTAGAGTACCGCGAGTACGCCATGCTGGCAGTTTCCCCCAACTAGCTTCTCAAGCTGCTACTAGTATACTGATAAAGCGAACATCTAGTTCTGGCGCAAAAGAGCACAATTTGGTATGGCTTGATGATTCTGCTTCAAAGTTCTGCTTCATTGATTTTCTTTATTTAAATCCTGCTTACTTGAATATCTGATATTAAGGTCTTTAGTGAGCTTCATCTGCACTTCCAAATTTCAGAAATAATATTTTGTATAGGTTCCTCGAAGAAAAGGCAAGGATGGATCCAAAGATGTATTGCGCAGTTCTTGTGAGCATGATGATGAAGTTAAAAGGACTGACAGAGTGGCATCTCCTGATCAAGGGAGACGAGAAACAGTGCATAAAGGAGATGTCTCCAAGAGGGAAGTGAATGGATCTCTGCGTCCCTTTAAGAAGAACATTCCTGCTTTGACCACAAGTACAAGCAGCGGTCCTTCTTCTTCCAATGAGGCCAATGATAATAAGGTGTCATCCATACATAATACTCCGACAAATAACTCAGACGATGATACAGGCACGGTAGGGGGCCCGGCTCATCGGACTTTACCAGGTAGGAACTCCTAAGAAATATTCTTTGGTGTTAGCGTCGCGGGACTTTATCATATCAAGCGCTATTTACTTAATCTATTTATTTCTTCGTACTTCTACTGACTTGTGCTTGATCCCTGCATAATTTGCAGGATTAATAAATGAGATCATGAGCAAAGGCAGGCGAATGACATATGAGGAGCTTTGTAATGCAGTATTGCCGGTACTTTTATTTTACAAAAAATGTTATTCGCTGATGACTGCTGTCGCTTATTTATTCTCAACCTTGTCATCTTCCTCTTTCAGCACTGGCATAACTTGAGGAAGCATAATGGAGAGCGTTATGCGTATTCGAGTCATTCACAGGCTGTTCTCGATTGCTTAAGAAACCGGCAAGAGTGGGCTCAGTTGATTGACCGGGGTCCAAAGGTATGGCAACGAAATTGTTAACTTACATTCTGCTGTTGTCCTGTCTGTTGACTCTGTTTGGCAGCTTGAAAAGATTTCGTTCCATTAGTTAAATTAAAGCATATGGTGTTAATATCATTGAACTGTTGGTACCACTTTGATTATACAACAAAGTATTTTCTTTTAATAATCTTTAAAGGCTTTTTTTTAGATGTTCAGAAAGGCTTATCCAGTGTCAATTAACCTCATCAAACCACTGTGGGGTTGGCTAGAGAGAATCATTGTGGAGACTGCTGATTTCAACTTGGGCTCTAGATGCCAAAAATGTGCCTATACACATTGCTGCTTATTCTATTAGTTATCTAAATTAAAAGCCTTATTGATGTGTTGCAGACCAGCTTAAGCAGGAAAAGGAGGAAAATCGATGCTGAAGAATCAGAGGATAACGAAGATGGAGCCCATGGCACTAAGAAGGAAGTAGAAAGCAGAAGTCTTGAGTCCCAACGGGAAGAGTTCCCTAAGGGCAAGCGAAATGCAAGAAAACGCAGACGTCTAGCTCTCCAAGGGAGAGGAGTGAAGGATTTGAGAAACCGACGGAAGGCGGGAATGGTAATCGAGGATGATGATGATGATGAGGAAACGCTGTCTAATTCAAGTGAGGATAGCATTTTCAGCGAGGATGAGATTCAGGGAGGCGGAAGAGGGCCAGTTGGAAGTGATGCCTCTAGTAGCTCGGATGAGATTCAAAACATGTAAACTACGATTGTTCTCTGTGGTTATTTGGGACCTCAGCCTCCCTCTGGCTTGTATGTGCGGCTAGCTACCTTTGGTTTTCTCCAGTTCTATCAGATTCTTGCTTTACTATTTGGACAGTAGAATGCAAAGTAGACAACATTAGTTGCATGATGTCTCTGAGTTAGATGTAACCTCTGTATATCTTACAGGAGATTCAACTTTCCCCGTCAGGTAGATGCACTTAATTTGAGGTCTGGTTTGAAAATTTGTATCGCCATTGTACATATAGTCGTTTTTTTTCCCCCTGTTGTAGGAAAACATTTCTTCTATTTCTTCTGATGGGTATTTTGGGGGGAGTTATGTTAGCTGAGGAATCACTTTTTCGGCCTTGTGGGAGAAGGTGACTTTAAGAATGACTTGCTGCGCAAGAGTACTTCTTAGGATGGTTTTCTGGAAACTTCATCTTGGACTTGATGTTATGGTGTCCGGTGTACAGACTGCAGTAATTCCTGTGATTGTGGTTTATGGTGTATGTTATTTGTCTCTTGCTCCCGAGGGGAATGTACTTCACTTTGTTTCTTAAGTCTTGGAACCATGTTCCATGATCATACATACGTCATTCTACTTGATGATTAGCTGTGTCTACTGAAAGGAAATTCTCAGTCGTGTAACTGTTGACTGACTGACGAGTACCTTGATAGGAAAACAGTAGACGGTTTCTGACCGGCAAGTTTTTGATGGTAGATATTGTGTATTTGTTTCGAATATCGCCTCGACATCCTCGGGCCTCGGCAACGTTCAGGGAGACATTACGGATTGTTCCAAAATACTGAAGGCAGAGCAGATTTGTGAGGATACAAAACGTCCCATCTCTTCATATCCTAGCATAACAATGATCCTCTAATGAATCGTCAGCAGTCAAATGTTACGCGCAAAATTACTCCTTGGATACTTTAGATGAGGAAGAAGTCAAAAGGAAAGGAAAAACTTGGAAAGAAATGTGGGATAATTAAAGGGGAACCCACATGGACATGGACTTCAGAATTCATATCGTTCACGTTAGATTTCTCCCAAGAGGATATCGTACAGACAACTGCACTCTTCTCAAATATGTAGACTAATAATCTATTGGAAGCGTAAAAGGGACCTTAGAGAGAGAGAGAGAGAGACTCACAGCCAACCTCGTCGCCCGTTTTATCGTCACCCAAACCCAAGGACGAACTTTTGGCTGCATATTTGTGGAGTAGTATTAGAAGAAGTTCAGAGAGAGTATCAGTTTGATCTTGGCATAACCGATCTTGTCGTCTCTTCATTTTACCAGATGCGAAAGGTCCAGACGACGAACGGTGGTGGTACTATCTGTCATAATCAAATAGATGCTTAAAGTCCGGGGAAAGCAAAGACAATTAAAGATTCCAAAATCCTAAGAATCCGACTTATAATATGAGATTACTCAAGAGCCAAGATGATTGGATAATAATTAAGGAAGAACTATGGTCCTCAATTCGTGCTTTGAACTTTGTGATTTAAAAAATAAATAAATCAAAATGAACACTTTTGTAAGTAAAGTTAGATTAGTTGAAAGTTCTAAATCTTACAAGATCAAATATTTGATCCAACAGGTGTTAAAATTTCTTAAAGTTGAAAGCTTTTTCATAAAAATAATAATACAGACTAATTGCCGAACTTCCCACATAATTACACATAGAAACCTTATTATACGTATATTGTATATAAACTTTCAACCTTTCGTGTTCCGTAATTTCACAATTAATTTTATTAAGTCTCTGTGATTTATGTTTGAAAAAATACTTATTTTTGGATCATTAACTGTAGAGCTTGAGAATACAAAAGCTTACAAGTTGAAAATTTAATCAAGAAAGCACGAGACACAAAAACTTGAAAATCTTTTCTATCTAAATAATGAGGAAGAAGAATTACATTAATATAAATACGAGTATTTATAGCTAAATTAATATTGTTTCTAAATATTTTTATGAAAACAATTAAATTAGCAGGAATATTAATCCAATACAGTTCTAAACGGGATTCTAATTTTACTATAATAGAGATCATCAGATGAAACGTAATTAAATGAAACTATCTTAATCTTTATGAAGACCAAACAGTAAATATGAAAAGACAATAATTTTTCTGTTGATCTATGATATGTATTGGAATGAAAAGATCTTTTAAAATCTGAAGAATAATGTAATTATGAAAACTTCTTAATAGTAACGAAGGACTAATTTGACTTTATTGTATAAAGTTAAGGGATCAAATTGAACAAATCGAAAAATTTAGGGACTATATTGCACATCTCGCAATAGTTTAGAGGGTTGTAGCGACTTTCTCTCTTGTTAGATCAAATGAGAAGGACTACAACGAATATTTAAGGACAATTCAAGAATCACATCCAACAAATTAAAAGTCTAACGATAAAATTGTTGCATCAGGACAATGTTCAAGACTATGAATGTCATTTTTTCACGAGAAAAATATGACATTTTCTTTCAGGTAATTTCTTGTTTCTTTTTTTTTTTATTGGATAATGATACAAATGGTCCATGAACTCTTGCTCATTATGCAATGTGGTCCATGAGCTTTGAATTTGTTCAATGTCTTCCATAAACTTTAACTTAATGTTCAATATGATCCATGAACTTTTAATTTGTTCAATGTGGTCACTGAACTTTTGATACATGTTCAAACTAGTCTATAGACTATATGAAAATGTTCAATGTTGCCTCTAAACTTAAATTAACAGAATGATCACATTGAATATTTTTATATAATTTAGGGAATAGTTCAAACATGTACTAAAAGTTCATGGACCACACTAAATAAATTGAAAGTTAATGGACCACATTGCACATTGGGCTAAAGTTTACGGATTATTTATGTCATTATCCTTTTTTTTTTATGGGTTCCGTTTAGGTTTGAGACATCTGTCGGACTTGGAGTCGGACCGATGAATTTTGAGTTCGATTTTTATTATTATCTTTTGCAATTTCCCTTGTTTCTTAATTTTTTATTATTATTGTTATTTGTTTTTGTGGCGAATACCGAAGAGGAAGACATGTTTTTTTTTTTCCTTTAATTTTTCCGACTTGAGCTCGAAGAAATATGCGCGATGCGGACTCGTAATTTTCTGAGGAGGCTATAAAAAGGAGCGCAACACACGAACAGTCTAGAAGAAGAAGAAGAAGAAGAAGTAAAGCAAAAGAAATCATACAATTCAGGAGGACGACGAAGAATACGGTCGAGAAGGTGAGATTTCTCCCTCTCCCTCTTTCTCTCTCTCTGTGGCGTATCATCGTTGCTTCCTCCTTCGGTCTAGGGTTCCTTCCCCTTCGCTTCAATTCGATTCGATCCGGCTTTACCTCGCGTGATCTGAGCCTCTCGATTGCATTCCATTGCTCGAGCGACGCGAACGCGTCAGGGATCGTAGCTGATTCGGGCAGGAGTTGATCGGCTTCTTTCTTTTAAGTTTTTTTAAGATTTTTTTGGTAGGCGGTGGTAGGTGTGGATTATGACGATTCCCGATACTGGTTTCATGATGGACAATGGGGCGAGTTGCTTACCGGTTCCTCCGGATGAAGAGAAGCGCATCGTTGGGGATTTAACCTACAAATCGGAGGTCAATCTGAAAGAAGGCAACGTTTACTACGTCGTTTCTAATAGGTATTGGTGCTTGTTGCCATGTCGTGTTATGTTGCTTTAGTTCTGGTGCCTTTCGTCTCAAATCTTTGTTCTTATCTTGCTTCGTATCATGAACATTACAGCAAGTGGTTTGTTAGTTGGTCTTTGGTTGTTAATCATGGCTTTGTACGAGTGTTAGGTGTTTTGCGCAAGCAATATAATGAAGTTGATTGTAAAGTGATGGTCTTTAATGAAAGAGTAGATTGCCTGATGTGGAACTTTTTCACGGAATCTTAGGCTTTCTTATTGGGTTTTTATTTGCTTACTAGATACTGTCTGACGCTAGTCGAAGATAGTTGGTTGCACTGCTGTGGTGGTTCTCTTGAAACCAAGATACCCAGTTTTGTCTTGAGGTCTTTTTGTTGTCTGTCTTCTTGTGGAAGTTCTGTAATCCCAAGGAGAAGGTGAACATGATCTTGTGGATTGGTTCCCTATTTTGTCAGCAGTTAATTCCTATGTTCTACTACCATTATGGTGGTTTGTGGCACGTGCGGATGATTATGTGTTTCTCCTTCTAATGTACGGTTTCCACTGTGCTATGCAAGCAGTTGCATCATCATGCAAAGTTGTGGGATTGATAGTGTGGATGTGGACTTACCTTTTTATATGCAGATGATCCATGAATCTTTATTTTTCTTATTTTCCTTTTGTAGGTGGTATAGTTGTTGGCAGAAGTATGTTGGACAAAATAGTGACCAGTATTTGGCAGACGAGCCGTCTCTTGATTCTCAGAGATCGAAAGTGGTTTCATCAGAAAGGGCTGAGAGACCAGGGCCTATTGATAATTCTGACATAATTTCCGATGAGCATTGTGAGGGTGATCATTTAGAGCTTCGTAGAATGCTGGAAGAGGGGAGGGACTATGTTTTGGTCCCTCAACAAGTTTGGGGAAAGCTCTTTGGTTGGTAATGACCTTGTCATCTAAACAATTTTATGCGAGATATAGGTTCCGTTTGCTACATCATTATATGTTATTTTCTACTTTGAATGTTATTGGAGATCTTATGACCTAAGATGGAGGATATGTAGAAATATTGATGGAGAGTACATGATCTTAGATCACTATTGAAAATTGATGGAATTTCTATTCATTCTCGTAAGTTATTTGTGCTAAGCCTTCTGCTAAGGGATCTAATGGCATTATTCTCTTTGGACACATGCATGTCATTAACTTCGTCCTTTGAATGGATCAGTTAAAGAATGAATTTCGGATGTACAGAGTGAAGTAGAAGTATCTCTGAAGACTGTTCACTAGATTGAAGTGGTGTTTTAATATAATTATCTTGAAGAAGCCTTTTTGTGAGAATAGCAAGGTCTCTTTTGGATTGGTAGAGTTAGTTTAATGGACTTTGGCTGCTTTGTCGAGCAATTCTCTCCTTGTCTGTCTCTAAATAAAGCTGGTTGGTGTTGGGTAAGAAGAAAATAATAAAAAATGACTCTCGTCGGTGTCTCATATGAACCTGAGAAAGCATGAGTACACCAACCAGTTCACTTAAAATATAGTTTCAATAGGCTGCCACTATTTGCCCCTCCCTGGACCTGCAACATATGTTCTGCTGTTAAAACTTAGTTGCCCTCTAGGTGGATCTTGTGTAATAATTTCTTCAGATGGATACACAATTTATCCAGAGTTTATCTTCCTTGTCTTGGCATTGATTTACAAGCTTGCAAAGTTTACGACTATTATACACCAATTTTGTCCCTTTTTTGTTTTTTCCTAACATGCTTTTAATTTCGCTATAGCATGCGATATCAAGGATCTCTCTTTTTCCTATCAATATTTTAATGACATGAAACTTAATATCTCATTTTCTGTTGAATTATTGTTCAAGTAAGCCTTCAACTTGTGGCAAATAAACTAATTCTCGTTCTATGTCTGAGCTATGAATCCTCATCTAATTGTCTAATTTATTTTTTTTCGCTTTCCCTAGTTTATTAATAACAACATGGATGTTTTGAATGCAAAAAACATAAATTGCAATGGCTTTTGCTACCATTAATCTTCTGAACATGATCTGTTGTTTTCATTGGCGTTTCACCTTGAAACGAGTATTGGCACTAGGTATCTAAAAGTAGAAAACAGAAAGAAGCAACAAATAGATATGAATGACAAAATAGCGGTTTCTACTATTAGGTTGATTTCCATATTTGGCTTTTCTATCTAATGTGATGGTTCTGTTAATGATTGATCCCTGTTCGATGATCATTATTGTTTGTTTGAAAGCATCTGCGGCTCTTTCTAGCTTTATACTTAGTCCTTGTACTCCTCACTTGTACATGCTTGCCTCAATATTCTTGTTCCCCAAAATGTTAGGGGCATGGTTACTTTTTAAATTGGTGTTGGGGTGGATGTACATATTCTAAGTATACATTCAACTGTTAATACACTGCCAGCAACTTGTCACTTTTTTCTCTTCTATCTTGTAGGTATAAAGGAGGGCCAGCTTTACCTAGAAAGATGATTTTGCAAGGTTATCATACCAAGAGTTATAGTGTGGAGGTTTATTTGCTTTGTCTAAAGTTGATTGATTCGAGAGATAACAGCCAATCAATTATAAGAATAAGCAGAAAGGTATTGCTTAAGATTTTTCTTTGGTTTGAGATCTTATTTGCTTAGGGAAGTTATTTTGCCCCATTTGTTCTGACCTTCCTTAAGAATGAAAATTAGTTTAGACATGCAGGGTCTAATTGGTTTTCTGTGTTTCAGGCTTCTACACATGACCTATATGAGAAGGTGTGCATACTCAGAAAAGTGGATATGGCAAAGGTATATAGTTGCTCTCTCTCTCTCTCTCACGTGCGCACAGTTTTATATGGTTGTATCTCAAGCACCTCGATATCTATCTTTTGCCATCCTACTATTTGTTAATTAGGTCTCTACATGTTTTTCGATATTTACATAATTAAAGGTTCATTCTTAATTGCTGTTTTCCAATTTTTTGTTTTACATGAAATGGCAGGTTAATATTTGGGACTACTTTAATAAGCAGAAGACTGCATTGTTAGACCGCTCAAACAAGACCGTGGATGAAGAAAGTTTGCAGATGGACCAAGATGTGAGTTCTTGGGCAATTTGGCTTTGTCTTGTTGATACCGATGCTTATTTTAATTCCCTATAGTCAAGAATGGTGTTATATGGACTTATTGGCGATAACAACTGTTATTTCTTTGATCTGTCATGGTTAGTTTGTAACCAGAGTGACCCTCATGATGTTTCTGAATGGTATGTTTTGATTTGGAATAGCTGTTTCGATCCAGAAGGTACTCATATTTGATGTTGCACTGTCAGTGTCTTACACATTACTTTAGGATAAGCAATCTTGACTTGGCAGTAGAATAATCGCATAAGGTAATTAATATGCTGTCAAGATAGCAAGCGAGCTTGCTTGGTAGCGCTACTTCTATGGCGATCGATTGCGTTATCCCTTGCTATTGTAAGTTAATTGTGTTGAATTGCTCAATTCTGTTTATACATGAGGAAACACTGGAACTTGTTGTCAGAAGTTTTACGTTACGGAAGTCATATTCCTACAAGAGTGGGCCCAAAGAAATGTGTGGCTGGAACTTTAAGTTAAATGTGAAATAGTGAAACTGATCTATATTTCTGCTTGAGCCAAATCTTCACCATTGTGCAACTAGTTATATGTTTTATGATATGTTATCTACATTGTAAACATTTGAGCCAACTAATTAAAAATTGTTATTTCATCTTCAGTAGAACATATCTCCTTCCTTAATATTTGCGAGATAATTGACTTAGGTATTCATATTTGAAAGCTCGAGATTTGAGATTTGTCGCTTCAAACTCTTATCTTCATGGTCTATGGGTTTTCATATTATCAGGTGAAATATTTGAGGATACAGCCTAAATGAGAAAATTTGCATTTTGTACCCTTTGCAGTTTCCTGCTGATGATAAAAATATGTTTCGTAATATTTGTGTGCTCTCATAGGGTAGGGAATTGCGGGGGTGTTTCCCTGTTCAGTCTGTTATATATTTATTGGTAATTGACAATTATGTTTCTATTTTACTTTTGCAGATTCTCCTAGAGGTGCAAGTTGATGGAGTTTCTCATTCTCGAAATGGCATGGATTCAACCCGAAATAATTTGGCTTTGGTAGTGCTTGAGCCTTCTAGGTCATCTATGACCATCGCAGGGGGGCCAACCATGTCGAATGGTCATTCATCAGGGAATAGTTTTTATCAGAGAAGTGGATTGAGTTCATCAAGCTCTCATACAGAAGATGGGTATGACGTATTTAATTCCGCCAATAAAGGAGAAAGGGGAGGTTTAGCAGGTTTGCAGAATTTGGGAAACACATGCTTCATGAACAGTGCCATCCAATGTTTAGTCCATACTACCCCTATTGTTGAGTATTTCCTGCAAGACTACACAGAGGATATCAACATGGAAAATCCACTGGGAATGCGCGTGGGTCTCTGACCTTGGTTTATCTGCATTTTTTCCGTGATTGTCTCAGAATGTTCTCTATCCTTTTATACCAAAACTGACGTATGTTTGTCTCTGCAGGGTGAGCTTGCCCTTGCGTTTGGTGAGTTGTTACGAAAATTGTGGTCATCAGGGAGGACTACAATTGCCCCACGTGCTTTCAAGGGAAAACTTGCTAGATTTGCTCCTCAGTTTAGCGGTTATAACCAGCATGATTCTCAGGTAAGTAATGTATAATGTACTTCTGATTACTTCTGATTACCCTACTTTAGATTTTTATTATATCTTTGCTCCATAGGAACTTCTTGCGTTCTTATTGGATGGGCTACATGAGGACTTGAATCGTGTGAAGAAAAAGCCTTATATTGAGGCAAAGGATTCTGATGGCCGCCCAGACCAGGAAGTTGCTGATGAGTCATGGAAGTATCATAAGGCCAGGAACGATTCAATAATTGTTGATGTTTGCCAGGTAAAGAGTGTTTAATAGGTTCAATTGTTTGCTTTCTCTGATGAATGTCTAATATAGTAATTTAGTGCTGGACTAAGTTATTTTGTGGTTCTGTAGGTCTATGATAGGTGGCATTCAAATGGTTGAGTTCAGTGTCTTATGGCATGTTGATCACGTTCCTGATGGCGTTACTTATTAGTAGTGGCTTCCGTGAATGCCCATGCTAACACAAAATAGGAGTAATTCTTGTGGTTTCAAACTAGGGAGTTTGTTGGGTAATTAAGGTAAAAGTTGAGGGAATTTCTACGATTTTTGAACAGCTGTGTGTATTCGACTTTGCTTCTTGCCACTCTTCCAGGATTGGTAGTTACTAGATCTGTGCCCAAGAATGGTAGTTTATCTCTAGAACTTGCATCCGCTGAAATCAATAGGAACTTCCATGCGTCGCAGTCTCTGCTTTTGTGAATCAAAATGCACCTGATGATCAATTTGTTTTATCTTTCTTGTTGACCTCTTCAAAGCTAGATTGAAACTTCATCGTTCCTGTACCCTCTGTTGCTTGCTTTTTGAGTATATAGACTTAATACCCTTGTATTTGTGGATTTGTTATTAATTTCAGGAATGACCTTGAATTTTCTTTTGGAGAGCTTGGTCATTTCGCTTTTATTTCTGCTCACTGTGTATTTGTGTGGTGAAATTGTCAGGGTCAATATAAATCAACGTTGGTGTGCCCTGTATGTGGCAAGATTTCAATAACGTTTGACCCCTTTATGTACCTAACACTGCCACTACCTTCAAGTGTTACCCGGACAATGACAGTGACTATGTTTTATGGTGATGGAAGTGGTCTGCCAATGCCATATACTGTTACCGTGCTCAAACATGGATATTGTAAAGATCTTACCCAGACATTGGCAGCTGCATGCTGCCTTAGGGCCGATGAATGTCTTCTGCTTGCTGAGGTAAACTGATCTCTTTTGGTGTGGCCTCATTCATTTATAAGGAGTCAGTGTTTATCCATGGATGTGTGGTGGTTGAATCTGTGTATCCATGGATGTGTGCATGTGTTTTTAACTTTTGTTCTGGGCATAATTCTTCACGTTTGGTCCATTGGTTAAAGTGTTGCATTTTCAATTTCAGGTCTATGAACACAGGATTTACCGATATTTGGAAAACTCATTAGATTTATCATCAATTAAGGATGATGATTACATTGTGGTGTACAGACTTCCTAAAGTAGGGGCAGGGAGAACAAAAGTAGAAATTACTCATCGCTGGCTAGAAAGGTGAGGCTTGTCATTCCTACACTAAGTGCGTTGGCCCTATGGAAGATTACATTCTATTTATTTCTGCAATTATGTCTGTATGACAGTCGAGAGTGACAACATGCATGGTCGATGTGCTTGGTGGTCCTCAAACTTTGTGGCCCTTAAAAATCACTAACTTGTTCTAATTTGGTCAGTTACATTTCTTTTGGAAATACCAACCCATATTTTGGAAAACACTGGACCTATTTCCTATGCCACGTGAACATTCTATTGCATGTCTGTGTCTGCATTTCAAGCAATGAAATTAATGGGGACTAGGAAAAACTGGCATGTTTGAAGACTGCATCGCGATTAAATTTGATTGTGATGTCTGAGGGGAAAAAAAAGCAAAGCCATCAGACAGAGGGGCCAAATCTGTACTTGTTCATTCTTTTTTTATGGGTTTTCAAACCCTGTTTTCTGTTTGTGCTTGAGGGTATCAAAATACTCTTTAGGTGTCTGAATTTGGCCTGTCCAAATCACGTTTAGGTGCATTAGCCAGCACAGACTTGATCAATATGGTGTTGACTTTTTGATGTCAAATCATTGAGAATGTTCTATGGTTCTGCGGGGTTGCTTTTTGTTCTCTATGACATTTAGTCTTAATGATAAAGTCTATAATGCAGTAGAGTTATAGGTGGGAGTTTTTTAATCCTATTAGAGGATTTTCTTTCATGATTGTATCCTTAAGTTTCCTGAACCAGATTTAGTGCCGCCGCATGTGGCGAGTTCTCTGCCTCTTGGCATTTTGCATGTTTTCCAGTCAGTGCTATTCGTATGGTATATTAATTTCTTTTTTTATTTTATTAAATTGCTAATTGGCGGTGGATTCTTTCCATAGGGTTGTGCCAGACTGCCTCAAGGGCCATGAGAGTAAGTTCTCTGGAACACCTCTGGTTTTGTATTTAGCCAAGGACTCGTTATGTGGAGAGGATATACTTGGAGCTGTTGGCAAAGTGTTGTCACCTTTGAGAAGAGTATATTCTCCTTCTAGAAGTAGTTCTGAAAAGGAAAGTAGCTATGTTTTGAAAGATGGAGAGGAATCATCTAGTAGCAGCAATGGCCAGTCTGGGCCAGGGAACGATGAAATGGAAGGTGTAGAGGATGATTTATCAAGTGAGCTACCTTCTTTCCAGCTTTCTTTGGTTGATGATAGAGGTGCAAACCACAAACCTATACATAGGGATACTGTAACATCTGGTCAAACTGTGAAGATTATACTGGATTGGACTGAGAGGGAGTTTGAACTATACGATGCAAGCTACCTTAAGGATCTACCTGAGGTTCACAAGAGCGGGTTCACAGTAAAGAAGACCCGGCAGGAAGCTATATCTCTCTTTTCATGCTTAGATGCATTCTTGAAGGAAGAACCGCTTGGCCCTGATGACATGTGGTATGTATCTGGAACTACTTCATGAGGTTTTGACAATGTATTTACTGTTCTACATTGCCAACTAGTCTCCTGTGATGGTCTAGCCTAATGTGGCTTCTTGAAAATTTTCTGTGTAGGTACTGCCCTGGTTGCAAAGAACATAGACAAGCTACGAAGAAACTAGATTTGTGGAAGTTGCCAGACATTCTCGTGGTTCACTTGAAAAGATTCTCGTACAGCAGATACCTGAAAAACAAACTTGACACATTTGTGAATTTTCCCATTCACAATCTCGATTTAACCAAATATGTGAAAAGCAATGATGGGCAATCATATTTGTACGAACTCTATGCAATCAGTAACCATTACGGCGGATTAGGTGGTGGGCACTATACTGCATATGCCAAGGTAAGCTATGTACTTAGGTTTTCCATGTCATGCATTTTGACCCGATAGAATCCGACGGTTGTTTTATTCTATTTATCATACAAATTCTGCCATTTGGTGTGGTCCAGAGTTATTCTTTTTTCCTTTTAATAGTGCTCAAATATATCTCTTAAACTTGAGAAATGTGTCGGCTTTGAAAATGCACCAGATTTGTTTCCATTGTGTCACCCAGTTAGCATCATTTCCTCAATCTCAAAAGGCTATCTGATTTTCTTTCTTCATTTCCACGATAATCATGTCTCTTTTCAAGTGAAAGTAGTCGTACTAATATTATTGGTCAAATTGCACAGCTGATTGATGAGAACAGATGGTACCACTTCGATGATAGCCATGTTTCTCCAGTTGGTGAAGCGGATGTTAGGACTTCAGCTGCTTATTTGTTGTTCTACCAGAGAGTAGAGACAGACTCGGGAGTCAGAGTCGGAGAGACATCGAATAGTTATATGATCTCTTGAATGCTGCAGCAACTTTGCTGTTTGTTGTTGTATGGTTCCATGGATTTGCTAGTTCTATTGACAAGCAGAGGTCTCTCCTGGCAATCTGCACTCGGCTCAGATGCAAGCACCTGGGCTGGAAAGGACCTGGAAAGAAGCAGGTCTAGGAATTTAATTTAATTGGCGGGGGGATGAGAAAGGTGGAGCAATGGAGATGGACAGTCTTGCAGATTCAGAGATGTTGCGAAACTTGGCCGATGGTAGCCGGTGGTAGCAGGGGATATTTTTGGATGCATTACTTTGCTAGTTATTCATATTTATTTTGAAGAGGGATTTCAGATTATAGTCTTAAGAGGTTCATTTCGTTGTGCCGATGGATTATGCCTGTATTTATGGGCATTGTCCTGGCCATCTTCTTTAGACTTACTGTCTGAATTGTGCGGCGAATTGTAATTGTTATCTGTATCTCCCATCTCTCTATAACTTTCTACAATGGCGGTTCGATTTGGTGCCCTACACCAATTCATTTGAAATAAGTTCAATTTGATCTAATATGGCTCGAAATAATTCAAGGGCAAAACTCCAATGCTGCTGTGATTGTGAACGTATAAATGCATTTAAGAACTGGAAGCTATCCTGCCGAATTAATCAAGTTTTTGTCTCCCTTCAAACGACATTTCAGGACAGTAATCTTTCCAAACAAGTGAGCCACGTCTGTTTGGAGAGTTGAGATTTGGAAAGATTACCCATGTGAACGGCTCTGCTCGAGTGTCAACAATCTCAGGATGATAATTAGTGTTCGATACGAACATAAATGGCATAATAGAAAGTCAACGGAACCAAGCAATGTGATCACACAAATCAAAAATAGCTTACGGAAACTAAGAATAATTGATTTCGGAGCAGGTATCCGATGTGGCTGTCTTCATCGCCATCAGCTTGTTTTATTTTATTTTTAAGATAACTGAGATTTCCCGACCGTTTTAATTAGGCAAATAGAGTAATGTTAAATCACCGAAAGCGTCTCTGATTTGGTCTCTCGCTTTCATTGCATGTGCATGGATCTATGTCGTTTGACTCTTTTCTCCTTCAAAAATCAAAACCCCATCCCCTAATCGCTTTCACTTCATTGAGGAATTGTGGGTTAATGAGAAATTGCCCTCAAACTTTGCCCCGAAAAGCCGACTTTCTTTTGTCTCTTATGCCCCTCTTAATTCGGCTAATACATATGACAAACGCAGCTCCAATGCTTTTGATGATCAATCACAATCATCACGTAAGATTTGTGCTTTTCTATTATATTATTTTCTGATTGCCTCACCTTCAATTATTACAATTTGTCGACGGGTCAACAGGAAAAACCAGGTCCAAATTAATTATATCCGAAGACAGCTAGGTTTGGACAATTTCATAACTTTTTTTTGGTCAAAATAAGTTTAGGAGGAGGGAAGGTTCCCATATATCAAGGCATATCACAAGCCTAGAATGTCTTATAGTGGATTTATAGATCGCCTACCAAAGAGGACTGCCGGCAACGGGATTCGAACCTAGGCATAGTGTGCAGAAAGTTCAAACATTACCGGCTGAGCCAATCCACTTTGGCAGATAATTTCGTAATTATCGATTCTACAAATATGTTCATCTAGCTGGATGTAATGTTCATGTATGTACCCCTTCCTTCACCATAATGTGCTTAATCAGCTCCAAAAATAATTTTACTACTTTTTTTAATGTTCCATACCACCATGATCCGACAAGACATTTTTTTTTGTGGTGCATGAACCATGTTTGTGTTACCGACGTTCTCCATACATGATATCACGAATGAGAAACATGTTTACTTATTTAGAATAGAGAAAAATGACATAAATGGTCCCTGAATTTTGGCACAATGTGCAATGTGTTTCATGAATTATAGCCCAGTATGCAATATCATTTCTAAACTTTTAATTTATTCGATGTGGCCCATAAACTTCTGGTACATACTAAATGTAATCTTTGGACAACATAAAAATGTTCGAGCTTGTCATTTTATTAATTCAAGTTAGTGGAATTTGTTGATTTGGCTTCCAATCTTGTACGTTTGAACAGTGGGCAAAAAGAATAAAAATGTTACACATGAATTGTTCACGTAAGATATTCAACTTAAATTGTAATATAATAACATAGGTTATCAAATAATATGAACAATCATTTTTTTTCAATTGGGCGAAACTAATCATAATTTTCATTTGGAATAACGATGGAAACCATGTGTACGTGATATTTCTCAATCGGACCCAAATGAGGAAAGTACGACCACGTGAGGCATGTCGGGAAAAGATGGCTTGATGGGCCCCACGTGTGTTAGAACCTTATCCAATGATCGTCAATCGCGGCGATTGCATCACCTCTATTTTCGTTTTTTATTGTTTTATTTTTCCCATTCTTGGAATTTTGAAACTTCCTTAAATAATGACAGTGAGATGTCATAACTTAATTTATTTCGTTGTTTTTCTCGGTAATAACAAATGACGGTCCTTCCTCAAATTACTCTTCATATGTCTCCACACTACTCTGTTAATCAGTTGGTCAAATGTTTTAGTATTAAAATGAGAATATATAGATTAAAATTTTACTATATTAATTTCCAAAATGATAGGCCTAATATCCTAAAAAATCTCTAACTTAAAGTCGAGTTTCAATTCTACCCTAATTTTTTTTTTATCTTATAAAAAACCTTCAACTTTAGGTCTTGTCTTAATTCTACCTTGAACTTTTTTTGTCTCACAAAAAACTCCAAACTTTAAGTGTAGACCTAATTCTACCATAAACTTTATTGTCTCATAAAAATACCCTAACTTTAGATCATGTCTCAATACTATTATAAACTTTTTTTTATATCATAAAAAAACTCTCAAGCACAAGTTATTCAAGCATTTCAAGCTGAGTGTTCCAACCATGAGAGACGGAACATTCCCCAGTAAGAGAGATTGAAGGCCGAGCGCAAAATCGAAGATTCCCAAGTGAGATGGAAAGAAGACTATATTAAAAGTAAGAGCAATTGAAAAAAATCAATCTTGATTGTTTTAGTTTTTACCCAAATTTTTTATCCGAAGATGTTTGAGCTGATATGGAAATTCATCTCCAAAAGACGCATTCTTAGATTTGAAATTTGGGAAAACAAATTATAACAATGACGTGGAAATGTCACGTGAAATCCCTAAGAGCGATTTTGGACGGAATCTTAATGGGAGCAGATTTGAGACTCAAGTAAAAGTTGGTGAATTTTTTTTTAGACAAAAAAATTATGGTAAAATTAGAATTGGACCTAAAGTTGGGATTTTTTTATGAGACAAAAAAATTTAGGGTAGAATTGGGACATATAACCTAAAGTTAGGGGTTTTTTATGTGACAAAAAAAAGTTTAGGGAAGAATTGAGACAAGACTTAAAGTTAGAAACTTTTTATGAGACAAAAAAAAGTTTATGGTAGAATTTAGACTTGACTTAAAATTTGAGGTTATTTATGAGAAAAAAAAAGTTTAGAGTAGAATTGTGACTCGACCTAAAGTTGGAAATTTTTTAGGGTATTGAGCCCAAAATGATATGATAGGGTGGAAGTATATATTCTAACAAATTGATAGTGTTCAAATATATTATAAGAATTTAGTACTTTATATATTGAAGTTGAGGTGAAATGGGTATACCTGGAATGCACTAACAGGAGAGTCAATTGCGAACTCCGTTGAAAGTTAATTTGAAGGGTGATTGTGGTCAAAAAGCAACGATTGAAGCCCACCGAAATTCGCTTTCTCGTTTTCATCTTTCATGTAAAGTAGTTCTCAAAAGAGCAAACGCATAAATAAATAAATAAATAAAAAGGGATTGTAAAAACACTATATTCTTGCCCTTCGATTTGAACACGGCTGATAATTCTTGTGACCCAACTGTAATCACATCGTGCCATGACCATTTCATTTCAAATTAAGTCTAATCTGAATGTGATATTCTTATTAATCCTAACACGACACCTTTTGTTAGATGTGTTGACCTAGGCACCACACGTTTAAGATACTAGAATGGTTACACAAGCAATGTTTTTTTTTTTTGGAACTTATATTCGTCTTCAAAAATTAACTTCTTAGTCTAATTGAGTCTCTTTGTCAAAAGTTCTGAGATTCACCTGTTTTTTCATGAATAATATATATCTAAAATAAGATATCAAGGGTATTTAAGGAAAAGAGAAAATAGATTACTTAAAAGTAGGGGCCCATCTTACTTTTATATAATAGCTGAGATAACAACATCTTATTCGATGCGTAAAAATGTGTTCAAATGTACATGAACGTGTCTAAATATGTCTAAGTCTATTATTGTATTGACGTGAGAAAAATGCTAACCCCTTTAATCAAACGTGTCCAAACATGTAATAAATAGATTGAAAGGATAAATCCGAGAACCATATATAAACGTACGGATTTGTCTACGATTGAACTCAATTGGAGCACAATTAAGTACGTGTCGGATATATATTGTATGAACGGGACGTAACGAAAATTGTCGGCACTTGATAAGAAGCTAACCCATTATGTTAGGATAATCTCACATCGGAGAATTAATGTGGTGTTGAGCAGTTAATATATCTTGATTGGCTTATAGCTCATTGTCTTAAGCTTTTGAGTGAATGTGAATCAAATTAGATATTTTAACAGGCTCGGACTTGGGCTCTCTCTTGACAGTCTCCCCATGTGAAGATATCGGGTTTCTGTTGCGTGCTCCCAACATATTCACTATTCGATGATTATAATTCTTAGTCATGACCATTGCTTCATCTTTTAATTGGGTGCACAGGGAGCTCAAACCATGGTAGATATCATAGTTCGATGTTCCCGATGAACAATACTAGGATTGGTTGCCAAAGTCCAAGCTGTGGGAATCCTCAACGCGGTCAATGGAGCTTCAAATCCCAACCTTCCGTTCAAAAATAAGAGCTTTGGGCTATTTAAATTCGAAGCCATGCCTCGTTTCATTCAATTAATATACGATAATATCCGCACTTAAGCACTTCATTTTTATATGTAAATGAAGAAGAAAGACTAGTTATTTTTATGTCTACTCAAGCAAAAGATCTTCGCAAATATGTAAACACTTCATTTTTATATTATTACTGCACTCGGCAAACAATTCGAGTTATAAGAAATTATGACAAAGTTCTCATTTAGAAGTTAAATATGACTCCCTTATGTAAACTTCCACGTACAAGTTACAGCGGATGTCTTCTTTATCTAGAAAATAGAAGGCGGTTATTTTCAAAATAGGCTCGTGGTATTTTACAAAATACCTTTCTCCTTAACCATACTAAGGTGGATATGGTAGTCTCCACACAACTAAATCACTCTTTTCCACCTGTGCCACCCATTGCTTTTTCATTTCCATAAAATTACCCTGAGAAGTTGTACTTAACGTCTCTCACAAGCAAATCTTGCATGTACCCGGTACTATACATGTGAGGTCATTCCATTTTAGTCATTATATCGTGTGAGTCTCACAAAATCTAATGCCCAAAATGGGAGTGGACGCACATGCTTCATCTGCATACAAGAATATTTCCACACTCACTGGTTTTCCATGTCTTTGTACCCAGAAAATCCTAGGTGGCATAACAGGGAAATTCACTCCAAACCCTCTCATTTGTAATTAAAGCATGAGTTTTTATCTCTACTTCGTTCTAACGTGCCGTGTGCATTTTGTATTGCAAATGTGCATTGGTGTCATAAATCCTTGGTGAGTGCAGGGCTTGGCCAGGCATTGTACGTGTCTACTTGTGTCAAGCATGCGTCAACATAGTGTATAAATATCCTAAGATTTCATTTTTTTTTTTTATAATTTCTAGATGGTGTCAACCCAAACACGTGTAATGTCTACTCATGCTAGAATAAATAATGTCTGTAAAACTCTTTAGAAAGGTTCAACTACTTAAACTTTTCTATCTGGGTAATCTCTTGATGTGCATTTATTATACCGTTGATTAATATTGCTGTGACATTTTCACACCACCTGTTTTCCTTCTTGCCTCCTACAAACGATTCTGCAAACTATGCATGTATCTTAGTATTGGAAGGTCGCGCTTTTGAGTCGGCTGGTGTACTACTCGTGACCAAGGATAGTACACGCAGCACGGTCCTTCAAACTGGCTCAATGACCCGGACAAGACCATGGAAGATTGTGTCGATGGACTACATCGCGTGCTTGACTAAAGTGGGAGAAATTTCGACCCTCATTGCCGTGGTGGATAGGTTCTCCAAGCATGCAACTCCATTCCCACTACCAAGCATTGTACAACAGAAGGAACAGCCTCATCGTTCATTCGCCATGTAGTGAAGTACTGGGGTGTGCCTGCAGCACAGTTGGTAGCGTTACCTTGAGAAAAATACTCAGGCGATTTATCCAGAAGTATGAAGGGCCAGTGCCAGTATTGGCCAATGTGGGCAAAGTTGTTTTATCAGCTTCAATTGCCAACTTGTTTGGAAATACATCAAGCGTTCCATGTGAGTTGCTTGAAGCCTTGCCATCAAGACAAAAGGACCAGACATGAATATCGGCCTAATTCCATAAATAACCCCAAAATTTAAGTTTTGTCCCAATTCTGCCCTAAACATTTTTGTCCAAAAAAAAACCCCAAACTTTAAGTTTAGTCCTAAATCTATCTCGAATTTTATTTTTTTATATAGAAAAAACCTTAAACTTTAGGTTCAGTCTCAAATCTACCCCAAACTTTGAGAAAAATCATCAATTTATGCTCTAGTCCAAAATCTGCCCACATTAATTGCTTGTCAAAAAATCGCCATTAGTTGTTTATAATTTTTGTATCCTAGAATGATTTCATTTTGTAGATATTTGTTCGTATCATCTTGTTGATGTAGATTTGTTATCGATGTAAAAATAACACATTAAGTTGGAATTGGACCACAATGGTAAATTTGAGAATAGATTAAAAGCTTTTTTTTTAGACAAAATAAAATTTGGCACAGATTTGGGACTGGACTTAAAGTTTGGGATTTTGTTCAGGGCAAATTTGGGACTTGACCTAAAGTTTGTGGTTTTTTCTGAGACAAAAGAAAGTTTGGGAAAAATTTGAAACTAAACTTAAAATTTGAGGTTTTTAAGGAAATTTAGCCCATAAATATCAACCTTCCAGTAGGCGATGCCATGGAGGAGATCCTAGCCAAACATTGTTCAAGACCCAACCGTAGGTGCCAAGCCAAAGGAGTATCCGGGTCAGTGGAAGGGCTAAGGATGAGTTAGAGGAGGACCTTAGATTGCTCTCTCGCCGCAAATGACAGAACAAGTTGCTGATAAAATTAATCGGCGGAGAGTGTCACCGGTCCTTGGTGAGTATCTTGATTCGTGCTTATCTACTGTCTAGAGCTCATTGTCCATGGCCACTAGGTCAAGCACGCATCAACATAGTGTAGGTGTATTTTAGTCATTTTATGCATTCCTTATTTTTTGCGATTTTCATATGATTTCATCTCAAGCACTGTGTTTTATAAAGTTCTTTAGGAGAGTTCAACTACTCAAAACTCTTCTATTCCGATCAACTGTCACTGATGCAACATTGCTTGTTATCATTGTTTAATACGACTAAATAGAACATTTTTCTCTCAGCCCACTTTGGTTTTTGTGAAAACGGATCCTGCAGATTGTCCATGTACCTTAGCATCGAGAAATTGCGCACTCAAATTGGTTGATGTCCTACTCGTAACCGAAGATAGTAGATGGCACCCAATGGCTCGGACCGAACCATTTAGATTAGCCATCTCCTCCACTCCTTTCTTTTTTATTAAACCCCCACGGTTCAGTCACTCTCTCGCTCCCCACTCACAGTCCACAGTCCCCTCCAGCAACAGCTTACTAAATTGCGTGGTTCAGCTACTGAGCCAGTGCAAGATTCTCTCTTTCTCTTCACCATTCACACTCTCCATCTCTCCGCCTCTCTCCGCCATGATTTCCTCCGCATTACCTCCGTCGAACCTCGCACTCCATCTCCTCCTCCTCCTCATTTCCAGTAAGCACCTCTCCATTCAGTCTTCTTCTTCTTCTTCTTCCTCTCTCTCTGAAACGTGCTCTCCAACTTGATTGGTTTACTTCCCACTTGCAGGCCTCGCGTCCCCGGCGACGATGGCGGCTCCGATCGGCGTCAACTACGGCCAGATCGCCAACAACCTGCCGCCGCCGGACCACGCGGTGGCGCTGGTGAAGTCGATCGGGGCGACCCGGGTCAAGCTCTACGACGCGGACCCCCGCGTCCTCTGCGCCTTCGCCGGAACCGGCGTCGAGTTCACGGTCGGCCTGGGCAACGAGTTCTTGGCCCAGATGAAGGACCCCAAGAACGCTCTCGCCTGGGTCAAGACCAACGTCCAGTCCTTCCTCCCCGCCACCAACATCACCACCATCGCCGTCGGCAACGAGGTCTTCACCTCCAACGACACCTCCCTCAGGTATCATTAACATTAGGACCGTCAATTCACACTCCCGCATCAATTTCGGACTGCAAATTTATGTCAATTCGCCACATTGTATATAAACTTGTTCGAAAGTTAAAAATCGACGGTCTTGTTGTTGCTGTGCTTCAGGGACCTCCTCATCCCGGCAATGCGGGGCGTCCACGACGCGCTAGCGAGCTTCGGCCTCGACAAGCAGGTCACCGTGACTACGGCCCACTCGCTGGCCATCCTCGATACCTCCTACCCGCCGTCGACGGGCAAATTCCGGCGAGATCTAGTGAGCCGCGTGAGCCAGGTCCTGGACTTCCACTGTCAGACCGGGTCGTCGTTCCTGATCAATGCCTACCCGTACTTCGCGTACAAGGCCAACCCGAAGCAGGTCCCGCTCGACTTCGTCCTCTTCCAGTCGTCGCAGGGGATCACCGATCCCTCCACGGGGCTCCGCTACGAGAACATGCTGTTCGCCCAGATCGACGCCGTCCACTCGGCGCTCGCTGCGGTCGGGTACGCGAACATGACGGTGCACGTGTCGGAGACGGGGTGGCCATCGAGGGGCGACGGCGACGAGGTCGGGGCGACGCCGGAGAACGCGAAGAAGTATAATGGGAATCTGGTCAGGATCGTGAAGCAGAAGAAGGGGACGCCGATGAGGCCGAACTGTGACCTGAACATATATGTATTCGCGCTGTTCAATGAGAACATGAAACCCGGGCCGATGTCGGAGAGGAACTACGGGCTGTTCAAGCCGGACGGGACGCCGTCGTACATGATTGGCGGCGGCGGCGGCGGGGTGAGCAATGCGACGAGCTTTGGAGGGTCCGGTGGGGGCGGGAGCGCTTCCGACGGGTCGCCGCTGGCACCGATTGGCTACCTCTCCGTTTCCTCCGGCGCGGTGAGTTTTGGCAATGATTTGCTTCTCAAATTTTTTATAATTATATTCGGTTCAATTTCCGGCTGTTTGTTTTTTTTTTCCCGATAAATGTGGTGTTAAGTAATTATTTGTGTGGTTAATATAGGACTAGTTTTAAAAAAGTAAATTATATTTAATATTAGGAGGAGCTTGCCACAGTGTCTTGTAATAAATTCATTTGTAAACAAGTAAACGTACCATTATGCTAAAAGTAATCGACCAATGGACTTTTGAAATGTGAATTATCTTCAATATAGGGAAGAGACCATTACTTTTCAAAAGAAATTATATTAAGTTACTGGGGAAGATGCATTCTTTTTGGTATTCATACCCCAACTATAGTATTGTTGATTTTTTCAGATTTCAATTTCTCAAGCTTTAATCATTTTGAAAATAGTCTAGTATTTATAACTAAAACCTCTTTTATTAAAAAAAAACGTTCATATGGACAATAAGGGTCATTTGAAACAAATGAACCTTTTCACATTGTAAAAAAACTTAAATATATAGTATTTCTCTTTTCGGCTGGAAAGTCAGATATGTACCTTTTGACTTTCTATCAAAATAAATTAAATATATATATCTTAGTTTTAAACACTATGAAAAAAAAAATCAAATAGGGCTTTAGTCACATTTCATTTCAATACTTTTTAAACATATCACACAAAATTTTTTTATATCCCATTATTGGAGCCCGATAAAGTTGTCCCAAGTTTTATCAGGAGTTATCCAATCAAAGAGCGCACAAACAAACACGAAATAAAATAATCCTTAATCTTACGAATCTCTTATTGGGGTTACCAAACACGCTCTCATCTTGATCTCAGATTGCAGCAGCTTGAGATCAAGATTTGATATCTCATGTTTGTCAACCGACGTGAGAGTCGATTATTATTACTTTAATGTGCATCTGAGTGCGTGATGAACGAGAGTAATCGAGATCCAGAAGCGTGATTACTTCTGAATTGTGGGGGCACTTGGCTTTCTTTGGAGCTGAATTAGCTGCTTAATCTCTGACATCACATGCCTTAACACTTAGTTCATTATCATGGGCAACGGCTCCTTCAGTAGATACTGCTCTTATTTAGCTTTCTGCTGCTTCTTTTATCACTTGGGGGTGCGAACTTTATGCTTTTAGATTGGATTAGAAATGCTGTGCGTATTAAAATATTGAAGGGTTCATCGCCCAAGCAAAGAAAGATTCGCCCTTTGGACGAGGCGCCTGTGTCACATTAAACCATGTTCCCGATTCTTTAATTCTTGATTTGTCCAAGCACTTTTAACAGGACTGACTGACTGACTGACTGACCATACCGGAAGATTTAGATCTTTCTTGGCTTAACTTTGTAGATTTCGATCTCAAATCTACGTCCAATTGCCTTCGGTTTAGCTTGTTTGCTCTCTTTCGTGTTTCCCCTTCACTTCTGATCCTATAACTCTGTGAAGCATGAACAGTTGAACATGCTTGTCTCCTTTTTCCTTTCGAGTTCTGTGACGAAATGGGCATTAGGGATTGATTGATATTTCGCCTGTGACTAGTGTAGTTGTTGGGGTTAGGTTTTCCTAATGCGAAGTTCCTTAAAATGTTGAGAAGTTGAACTTGCACAAAATTTTCCCCATTTTGCAATTCGATCCGATGCATTGGTTCTTTGAGCTTTTATAGTCCATTGCCATAATCCTTTCTTTTGGGCAGTTCGGCCATAACACGAGATTTATTGCAACGGGTTGAGATTCTTTCCTCGGCATTTCGATTCGACTCTGGCAAAAGAATGAGGTTTTTTTTTAGGCTGACAAAACTTGGTGCGTTGTGCGTGTACAGAATGAACTCCAATCGGTAGGTGCAGCCTGTCTCATTTTGGCTCTGTCCCTGATCAAGCTCGTCTTCTGAAGTTTGAATCCATCTGATTTCGAATTGGGTGATCAAGAACCAGCAAAGTGGGCATCTTAAAAGAAGGTAAAAGACTTTTGGGTTATCTCTGGCTTGTAAATCAGCTCCCCGAAATTCATGGGCAAAAAGTATATCTCATCATATCTTCCCCATCGCGTCCTGCCATAGCACAAGTTGCATAGAGAGAGAGAGAGAGACCATCACTTGCTATTATTGGTACTGTACTTGGGCCCATTTCATCAGAGAAATTGCAGAGACAGAGAGACAGAGAGAGAGTAGGGAAATCAAGTGGGTGGGATGTGTAAATGTGGAATGAGTTGTAGCTTTTTCCTGTTTGGTTGGCGATGAACTGTAATTGTTTGGCACTTCTTTTTGGCGTTTTGGGGCGGGCTGGTGGGGGAGAACTGTGCAGAATAGTGTCTTCAATAATTTCTAGATGCCAATGTACTGTTATTATATTGCTATTTTATTCCGAAATATCCTATGTAAGGACATGTGGGACAATGCATGAGCATTTCCATTTAACCAACAGAACCACTGATCGTTTTACCTCTGGATAGGAGCACACGAAAAAGGACTCCATGGCTTCCTTTCATGGATGATGTGATAGACATGATGTAGGAAACAACCGAGCCAGCATTTTTACCGAGGGCTCGACGTGAAAGAAGTTAATGGAAAACGTCGAGGTAGAATTTAGTGGACATCTACTCTAGGAACTAGGGAGTAGAGGTGGTCGATGAATGAGCTGAGCTCTTGGTTGCTTTTAGCAGGGTCTATTTCCTGGTGCCCGAGGGATTGAGGTCCTCTAAGATTGATGTTTAGTGGTGAACAATATCTCTAAAATCCTAATGATATCAGAATAGAAATTGTCCTACAATTTCAATAGATAGCAATGAGTCAATGACAAGCGATAATCAGCACCACACAGTTCTTTAGCTTTGCCCTTCTAATGACATTCTTATCAAAAGATGATAAAACCATCTAAAACTTAACTCAACGCATTATAGAAATAACCAGAAAACGCAGATTTGAGACAGACATGTCATTTTGCAAGATGAAAAAGATCCTGACGTCAAAACAGAGTGGAGAAGTTCCTCAGCTCATTAATATGAAAGAACTCAATTTTTAATAGAAGCTCGTAAATAAAGTTTTTTATTCCTAGGGACACAAAGTATTAAGTGTAAGGTAGCAAACACATCAAACACATCAAGCAAGTTAATTGTCAGGCGGAAAAACTATTTTGGTGGATAAAATGCATCGTGTTTCCAAAATTTAATCAAATGTTCATCTTTATTACCCTAGTTTTAATTTGTAAAACCTCATAGCCATGCTTGTTAATTAGCTGAATAATTTTTCCTCTTTAATATTGTGTGGATTAAAAAAAAATTACACCAAAATATAAAGGATTCTCTCTCTTAGGGTGTGTTTTAATAACAACATTAAATCTCTGGAATCCACTACTATTTTTTTCAAGAGCCTACAGAAAAAAAAAATTGACATCGTAATAAATATCACAGCACCTTAACATCTTACTGGATCACCTGACACAGGCCAAAATAGAGAATGGTACAACTAGAACCAAAGCAGAAATCACGGCAACCAGAAGAACTAATACACTGATAAGAACAGGGGAAAATGAGATTTAAACACCATCTAGGAGTCAACTGATTTGTCTATTTTCCTGCACTACACTTGGCTGCCAAAGAGAGGAGCCTTTCTTACTGTGCTTAGTGTTTTTCTATTAGAATCTTCTGTCTTAATCATATTGCGCCTAACTCCATTTGTTTATGCAATATTGTCCACAATATGACTTTTTCAGTATTTTCTCACAATATCGACTCCTTGCATTTGAGTTCAGTCGTTTGTTATGGGCCAGCAATTCCTACGTCTCAAAAGCACTACAATTGGAACAATTTCCATCCAAAAAAGAATGAGAGATTTCCTAATAGTGGTTTGCCATCTTAAGGTTATTTCAAGGTTCATACAAGGACATATCTATAGCAGCAGCAGTAGGAAATCTAAAGTGTGACGCTTTAAATTTTTGAACGTGCTGTTTGGAATGAAGTTTGTCTTCTTTCTTCACTTCTACTGTCATTTCCATCACCAAGACCTTCGACCTTACAAAAACATTCAACCATGCGCCGATCGTCAATGATACAATTAGTAGTGCATTATGTAACATGGAACTTTCCATCATTCTCTCGAACTGGTTATGTCCTAATGTCTCGATAAACGATTCTGCTCTCACCTTGACATGACAATTCGTAAATTCAGAGAAAGGAGACTATCAGCCTAACGACGACCTTCAACCATGCTCCGTTCATCAATGATGTAATTATTAGAGCATTCTGTACAATGAAATTTTCCATCATTCTCCAGAACTGTTTACGTCTTAATATTTCCATAAATGATTTTGTTCTCATCTTGCCATAACAATTCATAAATTCAGAGAAAGAGGGTTTTGCCAAGTAGACAAGACAACAGTGGCCCACTTTTTCATATCTTGCATGGAAAACCGACGAAGGCTACTACCGCATGCCTGTATATGGCACTAGCCACAAACGAAGACGAGTAAATCCTAACTGGCACAAATGAAGACTACTAAAAGCATGCTCTCGGATTGCTACAAATCGCTAGTCGAGTCAGCAAAAACTGACCGTAAAACAACCATTAGATGCTTGCCAGAACTCCAATTCTGGAAACACATAAACCAATATTTAAATGAGGCCTAAATTTGTCCAGAAAAAAAAAATGAGGCTTAAACTTTTGGCGACTCAGATTTTAGAAACCTAGCACCCGAACTGTGAAATCACTTTCCAACATAGAGAAAAACAGCAAAGCCTACTCATCCACCACTAAAGGCTGCTCCTTCACAGCTAAAAATTGCAAAAACATAACACTCCGGCATATTAAATCCATTTCAAGCGAAATTTCCCCAGAGTTTACATATCCTAGCCTAAAGTGTTTTACCTTCACACTTGAGCAACGCAAATGCTCACCAGAACTCCTCTTCGAAAGGTAAATAAACCACTACCAGATATGCTTAACCATGAAGATTAGTTGGGAAGGGAGGTCTTTCGAGCACTCCTTAAAACGGGAAAGAATGCAACAGTAGGAAACTGGCGACAAACTTCTAGGTTCATTTTGAGTTCTCCAGATTATTTCGCCAATCGGCTCTCCTCGGGATTTCCTTTTTCAGAATAGGTAGAGCTCCAAATTGAGAGAGGTACCCTCCAACCAAGTTACGAGCTGGCTGATAAGGCCGAATTTCTTTGGCATTGCCCAGAACACAAAATAAAGATCGTATGAGTGAAAGTGGAAAGTTTTGAAAGCCCCAAAAGGGAGGGCGACCAGATGAACATGCTTTCGGAGACCCCCACTCATCCAATCACTTGGTTATGATTGCAGCCGTTCCATGAAAAGGGAGAGACGAGGAATCGTCCGCTCCCGTTCACCTAACTCAATTACTTCCCGGCTTCGCACACCAAGCGTTCGAACACGGGCAGTACTTCAGAATTCCGCAGAATGAAGTAAAAAAAAATAGTAAAGTCAGCCTCATCGCTCTATAACTGCAATCAGAAACTCGAGCACTTCGAATCCTAACCACGCTAGAGAGTTCAAGCCCTAGCCATCGCCAAAATATTCATAAAATCCACAACCGATGACAAACATTGGCGCATTGAATAAGCTCACCTGCATCAAAATCAAACTCTTCTCCTGTCGAGCACAGCCCCAGACGGAGATGACGCCAATCGGCCTTTTCACCTGCCGCAACACCGCCACGGCCTCTGGATCCATTCGGAACTTCCCATCCCTGTCGCAATAGACGAAGCGGATCGGCCATGCGGGCCCGGTGACCGACGCCGGCGAGGGCGACGGGGAAGGCGCGTCGGACTGCGGGGGACGCTCCCTGCCTCTGTTGATCATCGCGCTCGCTTTCTCAGCGTTTGAGAGAGAGAGAGAAGTTTGGGCGGGAAAGGGAGTTTTCGCGCGAGTTAAACTGAGCAAGAAGGGGAAGGAGGACAGTTGCGGACTAATTACCGTCCCAAGACCGTAAAAACTTCTGGAAGAAGGGGTAGAAAAGATGGGGAGGGAATATAAAATCAATCTATCTGACAGAACCTTCTTATTCTCAAGTCAAGCAGAAAATAGTCAAATTCAAAAGATAAGGTGACATAACACAATTCGAAATCGAAGTCAAATTGGACCAATTGAAAAGTAGGTCTATAGAGCCTTATACAAAAGATAGACATTCTGATTTCGAATGGTGAACAGCACAATCATACTTCCCTAAAAAAATTGACTCAATTAGTCCATTCTGATTAATCTAATATATAGGATTACTACATGTACTAGAGGCATCTCACATATAGCTCCTCCGATTAGGTAACCGCCAATTTTGTCAACTCGAATTTGGCCCTCAATTGAATTTTGCGAGTTTCCTCTAGGAAATTCAAGGTATCTACCTTTTAAAGAAGAGTTCGGTCTGCTCGAAATAACAATATCGTCGACTTATGTGATTAATCCACCTTGATTAGAAAGGTGGTAAATATTCTTGAACATATCCAAAATTCGATTGGAGTTTCAAGAACAGCATGACGCCCATCATTTGGTTGTGGCAAGAATAAAGTACATAATCCATCCACTGACAAAATACCTATTCATGAAACACCTAAAACTTTGTTGTATCATGTGGATTTCACGTTAAACCTTAAAGATCTTTGCCCACCAAAATATGCATAGGACATAAAGATGAATATTCACATACCAGATTTTTGCTAGAAATTATACAACCTTCTCTCAATAATCTATTAAATAGTGCGTGTTTTATTGAAACAAAGGAAACTACCAAAAACACTCGTCATCTCTCATCCAATCATTACTTACATACCTCTACTTGTGAAAATACCAAGTACATACTTGCGAGTGTATAGAGTCGTGCCACATCACGACGTAATCCCCATGATAACCATGCCCACAGGGCAATTTCTTCGCCATCTTACCGACGCTCACCATGTCCTTAGAGATCGCACACACCAAGGTTTCATCCTTTGATCTAATCTCCACAGTGGGAAGATCCAGAGCGGCTTATTTCGCGGCAGGCGGAGCTCCTCTTCTTCCACCGTGCTCCCTGCCAAATTCTGAAGCAACGTTTGGTATCCAACGTTATCCATGTAATCTTCTGAATTGGCTATCTAGCGGTCTCATTCAAGCACTTCGAGCCTCAATTCGATGGAGTAATCATCCAATCCCATCAAACTCTCTGCCTAATTGAGAATCCGGCTACGGCCGCTTCGAGCTTGCGTTGCAAAGTCTCAGATCCGAAGCCTGAGCGCCGCCCCTGCCTCATATCGTCCTTGTTGTATTCATCTTCGTTCTCGTTGTCCGATTGATTATCACCTCCCCTCTCCCCTTCGCTTCGTTCATTTCCCTTGTGGTCACTATTCTCTTCATTCTCTTCCTCATCGCCGTCGTCTTCATCCCTGTCCTCATCATGCGCAGAGGGATGTCCTCATCACGTTCCGCCTACGTGATCAATTGATGATTCGCGCATCTGGCGCCTAAGCTCATCGAGCAGTTCGGGCAACTTGCGGAGTTGGTAAAAACTCATTTCATACAACTTGCAAAAATTGATAAATACATCAAGTGGTTTTCAAAGCATAAAATGTTTCAAAGGGCTAGGAGAATCGAGAGGGAGATTTTTGGGGAAATTACCAATAAAGTACTGAACTTATTGCAATTGTGTCGATTAAGTTTTAAACTTTTTTTTTGCCAATTCAGTCGTAAACCTTTCGTATTTTTTTCCAATTTGGTTCATTTGGCTGGTTAGCGCCGACGTGGCATCGCTGGCACTAACATGGAAATATTTTAATATTTTTCAGAATTTTTTATTTCTTTTATTACTTTTTTCTCTTCTTTCTTTCTTTTTCTTTTTTTTTTCTTCCTACTAGCCGGCGAACTGTGGCCGACCACGATCGCCGAAGCTTGCCTGCCAATGGGGCGAGGTCTGGCCTCGCCTAGATCTGGGCAGGGCGGCCTCGCCGGCCAGTAGAAAGAAAAAAAAAAAGCAACAGAAAGAAAGAAAGGAAAAAAAAATAAAAATAAAAAAATCGAAAAAATCGAAAAAATATTAAAAAGTTATAAAAAGTTTTTTTTTTGGTGGTTTTGGGTTTTCACAAC
>BCNH02000004.1:16315552-16353254 GCA_001662345.2 Metrosideros polymorpha var. glaberrima | reverse complement strand
TCTGGCCTCGCCTAGATCTGGGCAGGGCGGCCTCGCCGGCCAGTAGAAAGAAAAAAAAAAAAGCAACAGAAAGAAAGAAAGGAAAAAAAATAAAAATAAAAAAATCGAAAAAATATTAAAAAGTTATAAAAAGTTATTTTTTTTGGTGGTTTTGGGTTTTCACAACCCAATGGGCAACTTTGTTATGGGCTCGTGAGCAGTGGGCCAACCGGAGGCCTTCCTCTTGATAAGCAAGTGATTGCGCCCCGGCGCGCCCAGGTGATGGCGCCTGCAGATTCCCCCTTCCTGTTACGAGTCATAGTTACCGTGTAGAAACAGGGGAAAATCCTCAGGAACCCTAGAATTTCCAAATCCATGGCGGCGACCATCCTTCCTTCGAAACGAAGCATAAGATCTGGGGATCGAATCAGCGCCTTGCCAGACGACGTGATCCGCAACATCTTCCGATTTCTGCCATTCGAAGACGTCGTCAAGACCAGCGTCCTCTCCAAGAGCTGGCGGTCCGCTTGGACCACCGCCACCCACCTCGCCTTCGATGAGTCTCGCGATTCCTTGGACTTCACGTCCTTCGTCAACAGCATCCGGATCCGGTTCACCTCGCCGACGGTGAAGAGGTTCCACGTCACCAACTTATGGTACGATGAGGTCGTCTGCGCCGAGCTCGACTCCTTTCTCATCTTCGTGAAGGAGCGCCACGTGGAGGAGATCCGCCTGTCGTTCTTCGCGCCCTTCAAGTATGGACTGCCGACGTCCTTGTATTGCTTGAGTTCGTTGGTGAGCCTGGAAGTCAGTGGTTCGTGCCGTTTCTCGTTGGATGGAACTATTAGCTGGCCTCGTCTTAAGGTCTTGTCGGTCCAAAAAGTGGAGTTCCGTGAAGATGTCCTCAACGCAATTCTTATGGGAAGTCCTCTTTTAGAGTCCCTTAAGCTGTGCGACTGCATGTGGCTGGATAACATTATAATAGATGCAACAAGTTTGAAAGAGTTGGTACTCGTCGGCATTAATTGCTTTAACGTGAAGAAAATCTGTGCCCCGCATTTGCTGTCATTGCGGGTATCTGGGGACTGGTGGCCTTATTCCAAGTTCAGACTTGACAATGTATCTTCTTTGGAGAAAGCCCAGTTAGATTTTGTCTTTCGAACTGATGACACAAGGATACGCCGCGACTTTGTGAAGGAACTTTTTGAGAAGCTGTGCGGAGTTCGTACAATCACCATTAACGGTTGGTGCTTGCAGGTACAAGCTCAATATTTTTACCATTTTGTAAGACGTAAACTTGTGTTGAATGGTGTCTGTGATTAGCACTGCTTACTGGTGTTTGTTGCCCAGGTCGAGTGACCTCAGCTGTCTGTGGCATTCTCGTCTTTCATCGAGGGGAATTATTGGGAACGTGTGCATAAATTAATTACTGGCAGATAGGAAGATTGATAACTTTTTTTCTTTCGAGTTGTAAGATAAGAACATATAGTGAACCTTGGAGCTTCTTACCTCTGTTTAATTTCCAATAAATGGATCTGGGATCACTCAATTGGGGACGATGAATGCCACTAGATGTTGCTAATTATTATGGATGCTGCTGGACGCAACTTTGTCAGATGCGTGATTCTCACAAGAAAAACAGATGAAGAGATTATCTGAAAGGGTTACTTCTTCAATTCATTGTTTCAGTTGTAGAGGAAATACGATAATCTGGAAACATAATGGACCTATTTATCTTAGGTTGACAGAACTGTTGTTCCATGATTCATCTTACAGAGTATCGTCAGAATATTTTACAATGGCAATGGAAGGATTCACTTGGAGACTTAAGTCTATAGCAAGGTTGCTGTTTCATGTGACCAACTACTTGCATTTTCAGATCCTTTAAAGTTCACATGAGAAATACATGCACATAGTCTCTATTCTTAAAGACATTCACTTGTTCATTTCTACCGGTAGTATCCTTATGGGTCTTTCCCGGCTGGGAGACAGGGTCAAAGCATATCGTATATGGATGGATTGTAATTTTTGTTATTCTTTATTCATGTTAAACAGGAAAAGAAATATTAATTAACTTTTCTAAGTTGCTTGCCGAATTTGCTTAGGCTCTGTCCATTCTGGAGATGGAAGAAGCGCCATCTCTCTTGTCAAAATGTCAGAATCTGATACTACATGCTGGTGTTAGTCAGTGGGACCTTCCCGGGATAGCATACACGCTACGAAGTTCACAGTGCCTGGAAAAATTAGATATACTCCTGACTGGCGACCGCTGTTTGAAGGTTTGTTCCATTGCAATGATGTTTTCAGTTTGCTTCTTGTGCTGACTTCTCTTTCGCGTGAATGTTTAAACAATGAGTTAAAACTCCTGAAGCACCTAAAGATGATCAATTTCGAGCTCTTATTTGTTCCAGCAATCGAAAGTCGCCCATGAATCTGTCAGTCTACTCAGCATTTGTGCAGGGCAATTTTAAGCTGTTTTAGTTCATGTCGTAAAGTAACTGCAGTGTTGTACTGGAGGTTCTTTTGCTTCCATGTAGCGTTAGGATCTTTAACTGAGAGTTTAGCAATGAGCACTTAGAAAGAGAACATGTTTTATATGTGTAGATAAGTTTGAGGGCTTAAATTGATCAAGACTCGATATGAAGTAAAACTAACTAGCATCTGCAGTGGACAAATGACAGCTGTTTGTTTGGAATTCTAGCGAGCAATCATAAGTTTTTCTTCCCATGGATCCGCATCTAATGCGAAGTAAGTTTCTTAAATGGGGTATATATGTGCAGCTTGAGCTTGACGAAGAATCTAAAGTGCGTTTTAACCTTGATGAAGAAGATTTTTTTTGTTCACGGAAGGGGAACTTCCAATGTTTGGCGAAACATCTCAAGAGAGTTGAGATCGCTGGTTCCGAAGCCCATAGTTCTGGGTCGAAACATCTGCACGAGCTGATTAAGTTACTACCTGACGATACTCACTTGTACTGGAGAAGATGATTATCAAGGCTGATCAGTGCAGGCAACATGGACAAGAAAGTCTTAAAGCTGATGTTCTTTCCGAACTACTTGGTGTGAGCCAAAATTTGCTCAGCTATCGAAGAGCTTCCAAAAATGCTTAAGTTATTTTGAAAATCGGGGTTTTTTGTTAATCTTATGGCAGGGGTATGTTGCCCTGGGCACTTCTTTGCCCATTCTTATTTACTGTCTTTTGACAGTAAAGTTGCATGAACTATTTAGGTTTTTAACATGTACATAATTTATACTTCTTTCTTTATTTTTTAACATGTACCTAATTTATACTTCTTTCAAATTTAGTTTAGTTGTGGGTATGAACCTCTTAAGGAATGAGGTTAATGTTAGTGTTTTGGATTATCAGCATATGAATAGGTGTTTGGTCAAGATATTGCTCAGCTGTCTCTTCTTTTTCTGGCAAAATAAAAACTTAAAGATATTTTGTTTATCTGCACTCTTGAAAGATCAAGCAAAGTCCTGAGTATCTTGATATGCATTTTAGAAATCTTCATGTATTTGTGCGTAACAGCATGGACATCATTACAACTTGATTTTAGCTTGAGCACCACCCTTTTTTACCAAGTGAAGCAGGTCCTTGCACTGTTTGAAAATTTATAATTGAGCGGGAAACTCCTTCGGTTGCGTTTGATTTCGAAGATGCTAACTTGGAAGTAATTTTAACATAACCTCTTTTGTGGTTTAATTTGGTTGGAGGGGCATTTCTTTCCCGACAAGAATGTTTGCGAACCGAACTAAACCTCATTTCACTGTCCGATTTGGTTCAACTTTTTGAAAACCAAAGAAAACTGTGAAATCAAGCCACGTTTGTTTCCATTAGTATCGATTCGATCCGAAACATAATTTGCTTCTGTTTGATTAAAATTTGTGGCAATTGACGGTAGTGCAGATTTGTTCCGTTCGACATCCATTAAAGCCGAATCAAGCCTCGTTATGTTTGCCCCTACTCTCTGCCCCAAACAGAAGGATCCTAAAGGCAAGATGCATATGCACACGGGTATAGAACATTCTTTTGTGGTTTCTCATTCCCAAGGTCCTCATTAAATGAGACAAAGTTGAGCATTAGCTAATTAGTGGACAGAGGACAACAAACGGCAAGAGAGCGCGGGATAATTAAGTAGGAATCCCAGGAATTGTTGTATTTTGCTATTACATGTTTGACACTAAAATATGACTAACTATTGATTAATATCGACAAGTAGCAACTTCAGTCGATAAGAGCAAAGTTTAATCAAAGCAAAAATCATCTATGAACACAACAATTGGTGAGCTATAAGACTTCATCAATAGTGCAAGATGTCGATACAACAAGATGATGAGATTAGTGCAGAGATATAATTGGCAAGGTATTAACTATTGGAAAGAAAAAACCACGCGAGACAAATTTTGAAAATATTAATTATAAATAGTAGCAATTTGATTGAGTAGAGATAAGAAATAAATTTCTCTTTTTCAAAGAATTAATATAAACATCTTCTTTGTTAATTGATCAATTTTTATCCTAAAGCAAGGCGGGGGTAATGTGCTGGTCATATTGAAATTAGCCTTTGAAATGAATTTTAAGTAAACTGATGCCCCCAACGTTTTGACATTTGCAATTTGCCGTAATGCATATCAATATAAAGTTTTGAAATATATTTTCAAGTGGTCCTTATATATTTTCACATATATAAACGATATATGATCAATTTGACTTCCATAACTAATCACGTGTAGCCACATGGTCAAATATGTGAAAAGAATTTGGCCTAAGGGCACATTGACACCAATTTCAAAGAGTCGGGTGGAAAATGCAAAAGGTTAAAACGTAGGGGGAAATTTCCACAATCCCAAAAATTCGAGGCCAAAATGTAATTCTCCATTGCTATAAACTATGTGTGGCACGGTGGCAGGAAGGAAACGAAAAACACAGCGAGACTGCCACCCGAAACAGGTCGAACTCGGGGTCTCAAAAGATGCAGACTCCACGCCCAAGAAATTATGTATTCTTCCATCTCAAAAGCCTTGTCTTCAATCCAAAACTCCACAGAATTGCACATAATGCACGCACTAGCGATCACTGCGGTCTCGACCAATCTGCCTTCCTGACTGGGAAGCTCATAAGCAAGTACGCACATTATCGAGAACCCGCATCCTGTATCTCCGTCTTTGACCGTGTTTCACCCACCAACAATGTCTACCCGTGGAATTCGATCATCATAGCACTTACCCACAATGGCCTTTTCTCCAAAGCCCTTGGCTTCTACACTAGGATGCGAGATGTTGATGTTCAACCTGATGCGTATATATTTCCTTCGGTCATCAATGCCTGTGCGGGCTTGGGTGATGCCCAGATGGGTAAGGTCTTTCACCAACATGTTTCGGAAGCAAGGTTTGGCTTGGACCTGCACATTGGTAATGCTCCAATTGATATGTACACTACGTTTGATGACATGGGCAAAGCATGCCAGTGTTCGAGGAAATGTCTGAAAGGGATGTTGTGTCTTGCAATAGTCTGATATTGGGGTAAAGTTCAAATAAGTGCTGGAAGGAGGCTTTGTGGTATTATAGCGAGTTGAAAATGGATGCGATTCTGCCGGACTTGTATACTGTGTCCAGCGTTTTACCTGCCTGTGGAGGTCTGGTAGCAATGAGAGAGGGTCCGATACTTCACGGTTTGGTTGAGAAGATTGGGGTGGATGGAGATGTCATTGTGAGGAATGGACTCCTCTCCATGGACTTCAAGTATGGCAATATTACAGATGCTCAGGAAGTTTTCGATGAGATGGCATTTAGAGATATTCGATTGGAACACTTTGGTGTCATGGTCTCGAGATTTCCCATGGGAAAAGGGCTGTGCAAAATGCAAGAAGAAGAGCAATACGGTAAATGTAGCACATTCTAGAGAATTCTTGTACATTTGATTGGCTTAGAGAGAGGTGCGATTTCATTGGTAGATAAGGAGGTGCAATCTCCACCATTTGATCTAAGAAAAATCTACGGTTGTAATAAGAGAGACTCTTGTATAAATAAGGGGTGTTCTCTCTTCACTAATACTCACCCAACATTTGAGCAATAGAAACATTCTCTCTAAGAGCTTCTCTCTCTAGTCTAAAAAAATAACGTGAAAGATAGGAATTGGCATATTTTTTAATAACACATATAGGAAAGTAACTTTTTAATTTTGAATTTTCCATTCTCTTAACATCTTTATTATCTTCATTAGTACTAGTCTTTTATTTCATGTTTATCTTTTTGCACCTTTTTATGCTAAATGATTTATACGCTTTCTAGGCTGCTAAGTCAAAAATAGAGAATTACGATGTGGAGATTATAAGTTGAAGAAAGAAATCGAAGCATTGATTGAGAAGTTGGAAACTATAAATGCTAAAGCCCAATCTTTGGAAAGAGAGTCGCTCGAGCTAGAGAAAATCATCAAATATGGGTTTGTCATTACCACCGATAAAAGACCTAACCGCAAAGGTTGTTTGGCCGGTCCCAACTTGCTTTAACTACCTTCCCAGTGATCTAAAGCTAGAGATCTTGAAATGGCTTCCTGCCATGGACCTTGCTAGCATAGGCTGTGTGAGCAAGGCACTTTAGTGTTTAGCATCCGATAATATCCTGTGAAAGGCCTAAGTTTGTAATTGAGTTTGGATGGTGGTCTCAAAGCGTAGAAATGGATTAGAAGTAGAGTTTCACACGGTCAATGGAGAAGAAGAAGAAAAGAGAGAATGTTTGGTGGCAGACAACTTTTGATGGGTTCTATCCTATGTTCGTTGAAATGAAGAAGGATCCTCTAGGAAATAGGGCTTGAAGCTGCTAGTTGGGTTGCAAGGCCAGACATTTAGTAGTTGTAAAGTACTAGAAAGGCATTGCTATGGTGATTGATTTCTTCTTCGAAATGAAGAAGGATCCTCCAGGAAATGGGGCCTCAAGTTGCTATTTGGGTCGCAAGGCCAAACAAACATTTTTTTTTTGGTAGTTATCCAAAAAAATCTATGCGATAATGCCTTTCTAGCTATTTACAACTACAAAAAAAAAAGAGTCTATTTGGGCTTGCAATCCAAGTAGCAGATTCAAGCCCCGATGCTTTTTCATTTCGACGAACATTGGATAGTACCCATCAAAAGTGTCTAACACCATACATTCCCTCTCTTCTTCTTCTCCATTAACCATGCGAAACTCTGCTTCCAATCTATCTCTATGCTTTCGGACCACAATCCAAACTCAACTACAAATTGCGCTTTCCACAAATCATTATCGGATGCCAAACACAAAGTACCTTACTCACACAGCCTATGCTAGCAAGGTCCATGGAAGGAAGCCATTTCAAGATCTCTAGTTTTAGATCATTGGGAAGGTACTTAAAGCAAGTTGGTACCGACCAAACACCCCTTGCGATTAGGTCTTTTATCGTAGTAATGGCATACCATCTTTGATGATCTTCTCTAGCTCGAGCGAGTCTCTTTCCAAAGATTGAGCTTTAGCATTTGGAGTTTCCAACTTCTCACTCAATACGCTGATTTCTTTCTTCAGGAAGATAATCTCCGCATCATGATATTCTATTCTTGACTCAGCAACCTGACAAGCATATCGATCATTTAGTACAAGAAAGTGCAAAAAGATAAACCGGAGATAATAGACCAGTACTAATGGAGACAATAAAGATGTTAAGAGAACGGAAAATTCAAATTAACAAGTTGCTTTCATATATGGGTTATTAAAAAATGTGCTAAACCCTTAAACTTCAGTAGAAAAAATGCCTAGATCAAGATGATGAGAGTTTACCTTCAGCTCTAACTTTATGGTGATCAAGCACTACTTAGCATACTTCGTCCTCCTGCATAATCATCGAGAAATGGTAAACACATCAATTCCACTATAATAGGGTACAAGGAACAGGATTGGCACCAACAAAAATGTGTGTGCCTGTGTGTGTGTGTGAGAACCTTTGTAGCCAATTCCATGGAAAATTCTGCCCGTAGAGCATCTTCCCTTTTTTGTGTATCCTTATTTGTGCGCTCTTGTGCAATTGCTGCCTTCTCTAAGGCTACTTTTGCGTCTCTTACAGCGATATCATACTTCCTTTTCCACTCCTCTGCCTTTCTTGAGCAGACTGAGCTTGTTCCTTAGCAGCAGCTACTCTTGCCTCGGCAACTCTACTCCAAGACTTGAGGATAGCAATTTCAGAACTAGCCTGGGCTTCCTCAGCTTTCAGTTTAGACAACACTTGCTCGTATTTCCTTTTCCAGTACAGAGATTCTTGCTTTGTAGATTCTAATGTTTTCAGCAAGCTAGAATACCTCTCTTCAAGTAAACACAAGCACTCTATTGGCTTGAATGATCAGAAAGCTCATTCTTGTCACTGATGGCATTTTATATTTCTTCAGATACTGAGATTTGTAATTCTCACTAGCTTCCAGTTGCTTCTTAAAGCAACCCCACCTGATCTTCAATGGCCGACATTTCAGCATGAAGGAACTCCTATTAGATCCGACCCAATCAATTAGCCTTTTGGCAAGGTCTTGTTTCGTTCTTCCCAGCTGGGTAGATTGAAAGTAGTAAGTCAAGGATGGAGATATAGATAACAAACTCGGGAAACAGGAAGTAAATGTTGAAAGAAAAAAGGGAAAACCTTTCTCACAAGAACACGACAAGCTTTTGCCATTTCGATGGACCATGAGATGATGTTTCATATTCTGAACAAAGATCGTCAAGAAACTGCAAAATATCCATAGAGCACACTGAAGATGATGCCCAAATTGACATAAAAGATCCGTGCTTTTCCATAAAATGATGGGTCCAACAAGCATAAATAATCGTAGCATTTCTTTTAGACCTCAAATTTCATTTATTTGTTATTTTCTCATTAAATGCTATGCAATATAACTTTAGGAAAGAAGTGAGGATGTTTATCAAGCAAGATTACTCTATGGTAAATATATGCTAACCGCGCCTTCATCTAATAGTTTTAAATTTTAGAAAAGTCAGAAGTGGTTCCACAAAATTTTACATAGTACTTAAAGAGGACGTCATGAGTTCGAATATTTGTAGACTCCTTATTTGCCTCCCCATGTATAATTTCCATGCTTTAATCTTAAACCAAAGACCAATCTTTACGTGAGGGGAGTGTCAAACCATTCAAATATTAAACCGCACCTTCATCTAATAAAGCTTTTAGAACTGTTGGCAGTGTTCACATAATTTTGCACTTAGTAATCCCATACGCTGTCTATTCAAAGAGTGAAATTCAATGATCCAATCATCTCTTCGCATTATGGAGTTTCTGATCTGGAATGGGCAAGTCTTATCACATAACAAGAGCTAAGACATTGCAGAACCAAAGATCTGCGCAAAAGAATACAAAGTGGCCCTTTGTATTCCTATTTTACTTGTTCCACACTAAATGCTTTGCTAAGAGAAGAGAATCTAATCTCCCAGCATCACCATACATGCTTGCAACAGTTAACTTGAGAGATACTCAGATTTAAATAAAAGCTTAGCAAGTTCTTTATGAGATTGATCAACCAATAAATAGCCTACCAACTTCAGCATTAGAGAGATTCATCTTTAATAGACTGCACTCCCATGGCACTAGTGGATACTTCACAGTTCCCCTACATTTGGAACTGGACCTCGTTTGCATTTGGTACAAGCATGGAAAATTTCCCAAATGCCCTCATCTCTTCACCCTTTCAACACATCTAAATCTACTAGACACTAATCAGACCCCACACCAATGATGGCCGCCTCACGATTTCACCATCATCAGCATTCTACAAGATTAGTTTTCACTAGATAAAGACAACTTCAAATCTGCATTATTGAAACACAGCCCAAATGCTATAAAAATAAGACAGGCTCTCATTGTCGGAAGCAATTTGATCTAACTGAGTTAACAATATCCAAGTCTCATAAACAAACAAAACAACTTATTCAAGCTCATAATATAAGGTATACTGAGAAAAAAGTGAAAAAGAGAAAAAGGAATATCCTCTATGGGTGGCATCAAACATGACTACTGACCTGGACAAGCTGTTCTCAGCCTCTCTTCCATGCTTTGTATAGCACGTGAACACCGCAAGTCTGCCTCCATAAATGCATTCATCTTGTATTCCGGTGTGGACCAATTTAGTCAAGAGAGAATTGCTCAAGTTATTGGTCCGAATACAGAGAAATAAAAAATACCTAACAAAAATAGTCCATCTTCATTAACCATAATTAGTCAAACACACCACAGCTTTTTTATGAAAAGGAAACATAACAAATCTAACAATGTCAGTGTCATCTTTTAACCGCATCAAACTCCCTATTCAAGAACTTGAGACTAAGGTTGTCAAAATCCAGCTAAACAAGATTTTCAAATATGTTGACAAAGTTAGGAAAAGGTGAAAATCGCGTCCTTCTGGACCTAAAGCTGCAAAATCTCGCACAACCCTAAAAAGTGTTTCGAATATCAGAATGCATCCATTTTCAATGCACCACCAAGTGCAGCTGCAATCAGCAAAAGATGAAACCACAATAAAAAATAGAAAAAAAAGCCAAAAAAAAAAAATAGGGGGATTAATGCTGCGAGTGGTTCCCGGTTGCGCAAGGACATATGGAGCGGCATCAAATGGGACTCGATTGCTCGTCCATTTGGTTCTGCTCCATTATGAGCTTGCCCAACCAGTAATTGCTCGCAGATTCACATCTCAGCCGACAAATCAGCTCCAATTGACGCCCGGAGCATCGATGCCAAGAACAGGGTATTGCAGCGTGAGGGGACAAAAGGGTGATGTGAGATGAATTCGATAGAGTGAAATGAGATCAAGGCTAATGTTGGAGTGGACCGGACCGCTCCAAAGAACAGAGGATTTGTCACCGGACCACCACCTTTTGGCGACACGAAGAAGTTGTACGGAAACTTGGGGTCGAGAGGAATCAACTCAGGAGCTCGACTGAAGCACGATCAGGGGGCTCTCACAAAGGAGAGAGCATATCAATGTAGACCCTCACAAGCTGCTGTTCAAAACCAAGAAACGTCAATTTCAGCGAAAGGGAAGAGGAGGGAGAATATGCTTTAAAGCGTGAACAACTGAATGACGAGGTTCTCGATGAACACCCGTGCAAGGAGAAGGACAACGGGGGGTGCGCCCTCTCTGCTCTGCTATCCAGAAGAGAAGCGCGAGGCGGCGGCGGAGGAGGAGGAGCTCCGGAGGCGGAGAGAGAGAGGAGCACGAAGATGGAGAGGAGATATGAGGACAAGGACGAGAAAAAACCCTAGCTTGCGTAAGAAATATAGCCGTTAGGGAGGGAGGGAAAGAGGGATAGAAGGAGGATGCCGAGTCGGAGCCTGTACTGGGCCGGTTCCGTCCGTTTGATCCGACTCGGCCTGGTCCGGCACGAGGAATCCGAATTCGGACTGGTTATTATCGATTTCAAAATTTTAGGAATCGCAAATCGGACTAAAACTGAGTCACCTCCTAGAGTTGTCGGCTCTATCTCAAGTAATTCCTCCTTTCCATGTTCTTTCTCTTTTTGCTTTCACAATCGTTCTTTTAACCTGATGGGGTCATTATGCATCATATTTTCAATACCCTCCCATCAAAATATCGCTTCCTCACAAGTGAAATCATGCCATAGAGGCTAATTTACGCTCCGTTTATTTTACAAAGAATGAATGATTTTGAAAAACAGTTTCTTAAAAATGATCACTTGTACACTTACAATAATTAGTTAATTAAAAATATTTCATTGCTGACAACAATTTACATCTAAATATTCTTGTGAACGATAAAAGTATTTTTTTTTCATTTTTTTTTGTAAGTGATACAAGCGATCGTTTTTAGAAAAATATTTTTAAATCATTCATTTTTCGCGAAACAAATGGAGCCTTAGTATTAAAAGACTGCAAGAGACCGATGGTTTTAGCTAGAGGTGTTTGTCTTTTTGTAGAAGTTTTGATTACCCCCTTCTCATTGTTGCTAACTTACCTTTCATGTTTTCTCACCGGCTTCTCCAATCAAGTCACTTTTCCTCCATTTCCCTTGGTAGTACAAAGCTTGTGCCCAAAGATTGCCCCGTTTTCTTTCCTTTGAAGTCGAATGAAATCGACGTCACTCTTCAATTTTGTTCTTCGTTCTTCAAGTTCAGCGTCATCAATTAGAAATAGAAACACCGGAAGCCATTTTTTTTAATTTGTGGGTCTTTTCGAATGTGGAGTTCTTCATCGACTTAGACTGGGTTTGGTTCAGCATTCTCAAGGAGCTTTCGGCCTTCAAAGCTCATTGAGAAAACATTGGGGTGTTTAGCTATCAACTTTTGGTTAAATTCTGGCATTGAGAATGCTGAAAGGGCCAACATTAAGCTTTCAGTATTTGCAAAGCTAAACCAAACACATCATGAATTCCTCGCTTGAAGGTTCTTGTTATGCATAAACACACACACACACTCACACAGGCTTGCGAACGGTTCATTCAAGAAGAGGGACTCGTATGACTTTGACTCTGGATTGGAACACATGTGTACACATATGTTAATTGACGAGAGATGGTTGCTCTTCCAAGAAACTTTTTTCGCGCTTCATCGTGCCTAGTAAAGCCACCTTCTTTCGAGCGAAAAGGTCAATGGAGGGATCAATTTGAGCTCGACGTTCTTCAGGAGAATGCTGTGTTCGGTTCCGTTCCACTTCAAACATTAAATTGGAATCTTTATAAGCAGCAATTGTTAATGTCAATTGGGCAAAATTTACCTCAACGTCTATGTCAAACTTGCACGTGATTTTTCTTACTAGACATGGTCATGAATCCGATGGCTGGCTCGCCCGTCCTTATCTTGAGCTCAACTCCCGTCCGTCCATTGAAATTTAGGTCCATTCAATGAACCGTCTCTGTCAATCTAATAATACAAGAACATGCAATTTGAAGTTGCGAGTTCAAAGACAACTCCCAAGATTCCATGCTAAACTTCCAATAAAAGAAGCGTTGGGTCCACCAAAAACCCAACATGGATCCTAGAATTTGCTTGTCGATTCATCATGACGTGCGGTCCTAAAGCAGCCGACATGGCCCCAGCTCTTGGGAATCCTTGGCGTATTTGATTTCGTTTTGAGCACCGTTCACGTTCGATTTCCTTGCCATGTTTCCCTAAACAAAAGAAAAGCATACGACTGTCGTCCAACCTCCTTCGCTCGCAAGGAATAACTTTATGGGTTTTCCATCTTCTAAGAGTTCCTGATAATCTTAGAAACAATTAATTTAGTCACATCTGATCAACTTCAATTGAATTTTCAACGATTCCAGTCTCATAGAATTTACGTAATCAGTAAAGAAGTTTCTTATTACAAAAATTCAGTGCATGATCCCGTGGAGATGATGATTGCTTCATTTATTTCAGATTCATGTCGATAGAGGGTGGGTAAGATCGTTCCTATGATAACCCCCACTATTCTTGTGTTCGTATAAAGCATAGATATCAAGAGGTCGAACAAGTCACTCAAAAAAAAAAATATTTGGAATGTAAATAATTAACGCACGCAAATTTAATTATACTTTAACCAGTAACCCGGCATAATTTCAAAGTTGATTCAGTCTGGCATAAGTATGAGAACTGTGCAATTTGGATAAACATGACCATGAGGGTCAAACTCCTTGCTAAGCAAGGAAAGTTGCATAAATATACATCAATTGCTCTACATAAAGTAACTTCTTATATGGTCAGCCGCCTCTTGAGACGCAGTTGGGATTCGTTGTTATCAAGATCCAGAAACAATCAAACTGCAATTATATAAAACATATTATTTAAGAACTATTTAAATTACACAACAGTGCTTAAGAGATTCGTATTCTTAACAAGCAAACATAATTGAATCACAAAAGTTTTCGCATTGTAGACTTGGATTGTGCATGACATGGTTTTGTAATACAATCGACAAAATTTTTTATGTTTCAAACATTTTAGGAAAGGTCTAATAGATTTTTAGAATTAATATTTGGTCCATTGGTAATGATAGAAGTATTTCTTTTATAAGCACCTCCACAATCGTGAAATGTTAGTGCATAAGTTACTTAGGATAGCAAGCCTATAGACGGATCGCGAGATCAATGGAATTAGATTAAATAAAAATTCGACTGCTTATTTAGTTCTATTAAAGTAGCTATATTTATTAAAATTTCATAAAATAGTTAATTGTTTAATGTTATTATTGATACTTATTTTTTACGTCATTAATATTCCGGTTATTTTAATATTTTCTCATTCTCTATATTTCTCATTGTGTCACTGCAATTAAAGGTTAAAAAGAGAATTCCTTTAAAAAAAAAAAACTTTGATGAGAAAATATATTCTTATACCATGGAAAAAATAATGAAAAGTTAACGGTTATAACAAAACGAAAAATAATCTTAGGCTTATGTAATATATTTCTAAAGTTTATGGAGGTTTTTACGTAAGTTTTTCTAAAAGTAAATTGATTCAACTTTTTCGATTGACGAGATGTAGATATACAATTTAGGAAATATGATTTAAGAACTAAAGTAGCATCTTAGGCTCTTTCCACTCCTTACGCATTGTGATCCCACTCCCCCAAGCCAAAAACAGGAAACCCCCCTCAATTATTTCCTAATTTAAACCGTCATCCCTTCCCCTCATCTATATAATAGTTAAATACCTCTTTCCCTAATCATTCCAAAACTCACCAAAAAGTTCTCTCTCTCTCTCTCTCTCTCTCTCTCTCTCTCTCTAAACTCAAGAAGCAGAGATCGTCAAAGAGATTCAAGGGACAGCAGATCATCAACGAAAGCAAGAACAAAATCGCGACCATGAATTCCATCTTCAGTTCCTTCGATTTCCTCTGCGCAGAGCTCTTCGGCCTGAAGGTGAAGGCCCATCTCCCTCAAGCGGTCAGCGCCGTCGCCGGCGGCGATCCCTCGCCCCTTCCGCGCAGCAAAAGGGCGCCCGATATTCCGAGGACGGAAAGCAAGAGCGAGAACGTTACGGAGCAGAAGGTGGGGAAGCAGAAGGAGAGCTTCCCGCGTTTCGCTCTGGAGCTCGACGGGATCCACTGCTTCGAGACCATCGTCCCTCACTGAGAATCGCCATCGTCATCGTCATCCGCAAGTTCATGACGGGGAAAGTTCGATTCATCTGTAGAACTTGGGGTGCAAGATTTGCAGCAATTTCTTTGTTTTAGTAACAGCAACCGATTCTTTCTTTTCTTTGCTCCATTACAAGTTTTGGGGGGTTGAGTGAGGCAGAAGTAACCGATGCTTTGGTAACTCGCAAGCGATGATTCCCCCATGAATAGAACATCACTCTGTTTTTTAAGTAGCTTTTATGCATATTTTTTATTTGAATATTCTGCTTATTTTCTATGATTTTGTCATGCCACACGTTTTTTTTTTTTTTTTTCTCTGAGAAAATAAAGACTATATTCATATTCGGACTACTATACAAATGGGTTTGCGTACCATAAACTATAGAGGCTTGAGCCGAAAGGGCTAAAGGAACTGAAGGCCGTAGGGCCCAAGATACACCGAAGAAGTCCAAACCCTAGAGGATCTGCAAAGGTGCAATCGATAGGACCATCGCTCACCGTGAAAGAGCGACAAAAAGCTTATGTTAGTATATACTATAGAGTAATGCAACACATGCTGTTGCAAAAAAGCATAGGTCAGGATATCCGTGGGAAAGCCACCGGAATCAGTTGCGGGGGGTGACAGAGGAGGAGCACAGCAGAAGACCCGCTTTGACGTCAGCTGCAAACCGGCACAAAGGGTGATGGGCCAGTGGCGTCAAACGACGGAGTACACGAGTGAGATAGGCTTGCAAAGGAGAGGCGTTAGGAATCGAACGGAGCCATAATTGAATGTTTCCTAAGTGCATTCCTCCTTAAAATTTCGACTTTTCCCTTCTTTTTTGCTTTAACTAACCTTTCAAGTCAATCCCGTCGCAAATCGTCACTCCTAAGGATCTATGCAACTCCGTCCTCCACCATACATGGCCTCAAGCCATCATACCTGGAAATAGCTTATTCACGAAGTTTTCGTTCCTGGACCGGGGGGGGAGGGAGGATTGGTGTGGAAGACTCAAACTAGGCCTGACCTTGATAATGGGTGTACTGGCCCCATTGCTTGTCAACGCCACAAGGTCTCGGACTCCCAAAGACAAATTTGAGGGGGACTGGGCAAGGACATTAGAGTTATAATCCGGACCCAGTCCGGTTGGGCTCGAGAGCTAGGTCCCGCTCAACCGAAAAAATGATTATACTGATGGGCGAACTTGGACATAGGGGACTAGGGCTGCGCATAGATCACGTCTATGTCAAAGGCGTGGAGATTGGAGAGGGTGGGAAGCGAAGTTATCCTGAGATGATATTGTAATGCATGAATGCTCCAGGAATACTGGTGCAAATTCAAGTAAAAAAAATTTGGCATTGCTAGAGCACTATTTCCCTGGATTGGAAAATGGGAGATTTCTACGGCTTCTTGAGGGACCAATTCACCATCCTAAAAACGTTGTATCCAAGTGCATTTTGTCGTACCTGCTACATAAAATATCATGCCTCGCAAACACTTTAAAGGTCGGAGTTTATACTTTTACTTTAGTGATGTAACCATCACCGATCCCGAGGAGCCGATCGACTGCGTTTTGTAGAAATACCCTTGAAAATGAAGGTCTTTCTATTTTAGGTATGGTGGACCACTGCCCCGAGGACACTGTACAATACCCATCTGGCACGTAGCAATTATAGAGAGCATATCTCGCATGCACGAAACCCGACATGACAGGGATTAGTATGGTACATCCGGGGATGAAAACAAAACGAAAAAATGGGTGAACATCAGACGATCCTCATTATTAGGACTTGTGGCCAATAAGCTGTGATAAATCAAGAAGGTTGACAAACTCACCCTTGCAATTTCTCATTCTACAAAGACCTTGTTCTTAGTTTTTTCCAACAGTATCCAGTAACCTCGGAACATGGAGAATTTGAAATGGCACAGTCCCCATGAGGCAATCCCCTCCAGAGGATCATCTTATCATAACCGAGTCTAGTTCACTCTTCTCCACAACAGTCTTCTCATGTAATGAAACAAAGTCAAGAAAAGAAGGGACACTCCGCATTCTTTGTTATTCTTGCAAGTACAAGGTGCTCCAATGGCATTAAGAATTGTCAGTTAATACAAGTATCATCATCTTCCCGATCAGAGGTTTGCTTCACGGCTCACCAAATCAAAACGATCTAAAGAATGAAATACATTGCCCCTCGTCCTTCTCAGACGGTTTCTTAGATACAGCGGGCCATCTTGGAAAATGTCTCACCTCCTATGGCCGAGACAATCAACAGCACCAGGGTGTCAATTCAAGAAGCATTTGGATCATAACTTCCTCCCCACTTTCGCGAACCTTCGGGCAACTCCGAATATAACCGCCTTGGTCAAGAGTCCCCGATCGAGACTACACACGAGGACTATGGCCCCTCCAATTACTAGGAGTTTTGGAATGTTCTTACCTGGATGCTGCTCGGACAAATCGTGGCATTCAATTTCAGATGAATTGGTGACAGTACTTTCCAGGGATCGGAGGTAGTCTGTGCTGACTTTTGTATTGATTTGAGCCATGAAGGCACAGCGCGACAGCTGAGACCCAGAGGATCTTTGCTTTTGATATGCGCGCAAACCGGGCTCAATTTTCTTCACAGCTCCCCACATGCCTTGGCGGACTCCGAGTTTCGCAATCTCCCAGGGTATGCCCATGTCTTCGTGGTGGAAGAGCAACACTTCACAAGCACTGAGCTGCCCATCACCTTTCTTTGATTCAACTGTGCATCATCCGACAAGGAAAAGTTGGGGTCACTATTAAGGTTGGAGACCACAATTAAGGCCCATAAGCTCTATAGCTATACTGACTAAATGTGATTGCTCGTTCTATTGTTTTCTCTCCTATGTAATCCTTTCCCTTTGCATCCTCCAGTAAGAGCAAAACCAGCATCTGCTCATTTCTGGATCGAGTTACTGAACTTCTCGATTCTTTCAATAGGAATCTTATAGGTTGCAATAAACAAAGATGAAAAATGATTAGATCCCACCAGGAAACACACACTACCTGCGCGAATGCACCAACTCGAATAGTATAAATCAACACGTCTTGGTTTGTTGCGCCTTGGAACAGAATTGGGAACTCCCTGAAACATTAGAAAATAGAAAATGGTGATCCATTTATTTATGAAGCCAAAAGTCACCAAAATTAAGTTGGCCACAGATCAACAAAAATAAAGCAGCTGTCATTCAAATCAAAATTTGCAGCAGTAAAACCTGTTTGTGCCTCAAGTAGCGAGTCCTGCTTCTTTCAACCATGTACACCAGCCCCAGGTTCATGCAACAATTTTTTGCACTCATAAGACGATTATCTAGATTTGTCTAGAGGAAACCTCCTTCTTTAGGTTGCTAACATACTTAAATCTCTTCCCCTCTATCAAGATAAACCTATACCTGCTGTCATACTTGTCGGTTCTCAGTGAACTGACTCTAGATCTTATTGATAGCCATACGGAGTATGATGATAAGACTTCATCAAATTGAAACTAAAAAATTCATTATGTGCCAAAGATAGACTTCATCAGATTTCCTGTTTATTGACGGCGCATGAATAATAGAATGTAACCTAGCAAGCAGATGGAATGAATGAAGCAACACAGTTCCCCCTTACAGCCAATATAACAGGTAAAGCTTAGGTGAGATGTCCAAGATGCAAGACCCAAGCCTTTGGGTTTGCGCTTTTATTCAGCAGGAATTAATTGGACAAAAGTACAATGGATGAACAAAGAGCTACATCTAGAGGATTTTTCTCTGACTCTGCTCCAGAATTGCAACTCTACCCAACTTTAGGCTTGGAGTGATTCGATGCAAGAGATCAAAGTCGTCTTTGTGTGAATTATCCTAGACTATGTTCTTTTTCATATTGGTATCTTTAACTTCTGGTCATGCATTATAATTTTCAAACAGTATTTACTTAAAGCTAGTGGCTCCAAAAAAAGCCACCATGAAGCTAAACAAAGGAAGCCGCAGCACAGGAACGAAGCATCACAAAGAACATAACCCATGAAACATGCTGAAAGTAAATGTTGCCAATGTAAAGGAAAAAGAAAAATGAACGAATGGAATAAGGATAATGCAACATTAAGTACTTCTTAACAAATATAATCAAAGTGAATGATATAGCTATACCTTGGTAACACAATAATACAGTCTTCCTGATTCCCAAATTCGACGGCCTATGATGTACTCTCTGTCACTGCAGAAAAATGGAAACTGCACCACAGCACAGAAAAAAAGACGTCATTAGGGAACACAAAATATCGGCCCCAACAAAAGCATTGTAGAAGACAAGAATTCTCCTAACCTTGCGCACCCACTGCACCAACAATGCACCGGTAGTGGGACACTCCTCCAAGGTTGTAGCATGAATTAGCATATCATCCCACTTAGGTCGAAAACTATCGTCCCAGAAGAAATCTCTCACTAGTTCAGGAGTAGCGTCCTCAAAAACGGTCCTACTGCGGTATTGCGGAGGCCCAGTCTAATAAACCCATCAAACCCCCAAATTAAATCATGAACATAACAGCATAGACAAACATACATAAACTCCACATGCTCACTGAGAAACACGTCCACCTTGTCTGCCCACAATTAAGCACGTAAAAGCCTATGAAAAATGAAAACTAAACCTACCTCAGGATCTCTACGCCAAGCTTGGTAACTCATAGTTGGTGTGGATCGGTCCATCATATGAATCCAAGCAGGACCTCCATCAGTCACTTCAACAAGCCGGCATATATGCTCTAGATCATCGTCCCCAACGAGACCCGACAATTCTCTGTCATCCTGTGATGAACTGCCAGAGTAACACACAGACATCACTATTGACTTCCACACACCATCTTCCTTTACCCCCACATCATTAAACTAACCACCATCATCAGACTTCAAATGCAACTAAATATACGCATAGACTACGCAAGCTAAACGCTAATTCAGAACAAACCTGCAATCAGAACTTGTGGTTGGTGGCACAACAGAAGCCTCCTTCTCAGCCCCATCATTGGCAACCGAAGAAATGAAGCTCGTCAGCTGCAATTTCGATAAATTGAAGCCCGGAATCGAGCTCCTACTGACGCAAGACGACATGGGAGATTCCGAAGAATTCTCCTTGGGGCAATCCAAGAAATCCTTGCCCAGATTTGCCCATTTGGGCTTCCACGCCCATCCAACCAAAACCCCAACAATGATAGCAATCCATACAGGAGCCACGAACAACATGAGCTCGCCTAGCACACCCCCAATCGTGGGTCTTTGCAAGATCTCCGAAAGAATCGAAATTAATGCCATTGCAAGCTCCGGGAACAGTCAAACCGATAAAGATGAGGAATAAGCAAAGCACCCAGATGCAGAAAACTAATTTGAGAGAAAAGGAAAAAGAGAAAAAAAAACCCTCGAATCAATCGAAATTATAAAGCGTTAGGCGCAACGATTCTCGAGGGTTTCAAGATAAGGAAGGGAAGATAAACCCTAAAACACCAACCAGACGGGCAATGGAAATGAATTGTATTAGGGGACGGAAAGGGATGTACACCGGCGGAGTATATATGTATAAACTAACAAAGAAAAGGAGAGGCGACGAGTTAAAAAGGACGGAAGGGATAAAGATTCGGCGTTGCTGAGAGGGAGGAGGAGAGATTGGGAAGGAAGAGAAAAGAGACAAAAGAGTGTCAGGCTTTGCGGATAAGAGGGTTTGGAGATAAGCGGTAGATAGACATCTCGCAAGGATTACCGTAGGTCCAGGGGATTTCCTCTGTATTTTTGTGAATTTCTCTACAAATATTTGCAGTCTCTCTCCCTCCCTTGCTCACTCGATGGAATATCTCGAATCGATGCTGAACAGTAAGGGCACGAGCGAGGGAATCATTACGAAATCTTCCGAATGTCACGACGTCCTGGCAAGGAGGGAGAGAGAGAGAGAGAGAGAGAAGACGGAATCTGAACGCGAAGATGGGACGCCAGAGAGAGAGAGAGATCGAGGTCGGTTGGTGGAATATTAGAACATGGAAATGTTAGGTATGGAGGTGGCTTATCATGCTTTCATCTTTGGGGGAGGGGGGGATCAGCTCGTGGGTCGTCGTCGTCATCTTCATCTCCCCCCCATTAAATATCAGCTCTGCGGTTGACCTGACGCGGTCGCCAGTTTCACGTTTTGCTGCTGACTAGGCTTTTTTCTTCATACCAGTTTACGTTGTGCTAATCGCCTCATCTAATCCGGCGCATTAAGAACCTTAAAAAAAAGTAAGGAAAATTTCAAATTAGTGTTCAATGAAGTTGTGTTTTTCAAAGGAGAGCTCAGAGTAAACGTTGTCTCGGCCAGAACTAGGCGAGGGAGGGCTGGCAACCCTTGCCCGATCTAGGGAAAATCCGCGACCCTCACCGACCATCCCCCCTCTCTCCCTTTTAATTTTTTTTATCATATTTGTTTAATTTAATTTAAGTAAATATTATATTAGAAATCATATTTGGACCAAAACGGCCTCATTTTAGCCTTGAATTTTGCGGTTTAGTCACATAATCGCTACATAGAAGAGATAAAATATTTTTTAAAAAGCCACGTCAACATTTTCCGTTAGCCAAGTTGAACAGAATTAATTAAAGGACTCAATTGCACCAATTTGACAAATTGCAGAACTTGATTACATTTTTTGCAAGTTTTAGGACTTAATTACACTTTCATGACAAGTTTTAGGACTTCCGAAGCACATATCTCTCAATTTAACTATTTGCATGTTGATGCATCATCTAGTCAAATGGAGAACATTGACATATCGATTTCCTCCTTAATTAGAGAGGAATTTCGACACCGACAAGGGTGAGGAAAATGCTACAAATGAAAAACTCGCCGAAGACTATTATTATATTTCTTTAATCTCAATTTGAGCACCAAACCCCATTAGAGCATAGCTTCTTGACTTCAATCCTTGAAATTATCAACCGTCCTACTAACAACTCCAGTTTGAAAATTCAATGTTTAGGACTCGATCCCAATTCCAACCCACCAAGGTACGAAGTTAGGCCTAGTAAGAGCAGTGTGGGCGAGGTTCAGATTTTCCATATATTAAAATTGATCGCGTAATCAAATCCCTTATCTTCTTGAAAATTAATATCTAGGAGATTCAAAAGCAAAAGGCACTTTTCCCCTAAGTTGCTGTGCCGTGCCATTGTTCTTGGATAAAATCACGCGAAAGTGGCTTATTACAAAGAGATGTTCGATTAGGACATGCAACCGCACATTTAAAATTTCAGGATAAACGGCTACGTAGTTCGAAATTAGCACGGCATTCAAACTTCTCTTTCGGCACATCCATAAATTCCTTGCGCTTTTGTCAATTTTCTACGTCCCATGCATTCCCACTAGCAAGTTTCTCTTCTTGTTACGAATTATTTAATATGCTTTGAATTATAATGTAATGAATGACAAAAGAGGGGTCAATGGTTTGAACCTCAATTTCTATGGCTTAAAACCCTAATATTTTCTTCGATTCTTTTCTAAGGCAAAGCGCAACAGAAATCTAATGCTCCAACATGAGGAGATCCAAAAAAGGAGTCCAACGTTTAAGCTCAAGGTGAGTTTAGTTGGGCTTACCTTTGCTCGAAAACTTTGAGTTTTGGGATCAATTTCTCATTTACAAATCCAAACATCCAACGTAAGATTATCGTTGTTCCACTGCTGACACATGCACTCGACATTTTCCCCCCGCATGTGAGCCTATCGCATTAGATCGGCTCTTAATCTTTGTCCAAAATTAAGGATTTTCTTTTTGTTTATAAACCAGGGCAATGACATGGAGACCCAGTTTACCTTGATGTCCATGAAGAACTATGCAAGCCGCATAAACCAGTTCTACAGACCTTTGGTTTGTACAAGTGGCCTTGACCTAACACGGTTGACACATAATTGGTGGAATTTGAATAGTTGACCATAGATTTCTGACCTGGAAATTTCTCAATAACCCAACCAACTACGCCCACTTTGGGAACTCGTAGGTATTCTTTTTCACACCTACGAATCACCACCTGAATTTCCAATCATCACCGGCCGGTGCAACACATGCCTTCATCGGTGGTCTCCATTCTAAACCTAAATAGTATGCCTCACGGAGCAACATCAATCAATTCGAGAGATTTCCTCGTTGAAATCCTTCGGACAATCTACGCTTCTCCACAAAAGATGGACCCCGGGCGCGCGACCTCTAGACAATATCTCCATAGGGAATCTCCTGGATTGTCACGCCCTGTGATGTTTCATTACCAAAATACAGGACTTCCGCGACAGCTTCTTGAACACATTGTCCACGCCGGGTAGTTTCGTTCTTCGTCTCTCGCTAACACAAATCGTTTTCCTCAGGACTCAAATAGCTACATTTTCTGACTCGACCGGACTCAAAGGAAAGAGTAGTCTCTTTCAACTACCGCCTTCACGGGTATCGTCTGGATCGCGCGGGCGGCGAATTTAGATTGTGAAAGTCCAACAACCGGTGCATAAGAAAGGCACACGGCAGAACAACCAAACGTTCCACCACCTTGAGAATAGCCAAGAGCATGAACCGATCCCTACTTTTGCTGTATCAAATGCAGAACCCCGACCACTGTTCAGATTAACTTAGGAACATGTGAAAATCCTGCATTTTCTCGATCATGCATTGTGGTGAGTGGACTGTGCACTTTCTCGAGTAAGTGAGAGATTTTCAAGTGCTCTTTTGACCTTCATCGACAGACCTAACATTTTCGTCGCTGAATGGGACCCCAGCACTTTGTCTCGGACAAACTGTACCAGGCTTTGCTCGTGCATCTCGTGTTCTTTGTTTTTCTTTTTTCTCCCAAAAGCTTCATGTGGCAACAGTGATATGCTCGGGACCCATTGCAATGGACGGAGGAGGGGAAACGTTTGCTTTTTCGAAAAATCGATAATTTAAAAATTAATTTTCTTTAAAAGAATGATTATTTTTGTCGCTTAGTAAAATCAATCAACGAAAAATAGTTTCATTATCGATAAACGATGAAAACATATTGTAATCGATGCAAGCGATCGTTAGTACAGAAGTGTTGTTTAGATAAATAAATTTAAAAAAAAGAGTATAATCAAAATTATTTTTTGTAAGTAAAGTATTTCAAATTCATTTCGTGAATTTCATATTTTCAAAAGACGTCAAGTAAAAATCAAAACATTACTAATGTCACTTAAGTTGAAAAATTGCTATTCATCGCGAGTGAACTCGCGTAAATTAGAATGATTTGTTAAGAAAAAGATACTTCCTATTTATCATTAATCAGAAAATAAAAAATAAAACACTGAATGCAAGGATTTTTAATAGGCATGTGAATAAAGAACAGATAAATAATAAGAATGATTAACAAGTAAAGCCTTAAAAAGAAGGACGCGCCATAGGCCCATAACACGAAGTGCAAGGATTGACCAGAATTTATTCTGTTCTATTCCTTCACGAAGAATAATTACGAAATTCAGGAAACTACCACGAGCTCCCCAGTCCTTTTTTTGTGTATCTATTTTTGGTTGGATCGAAAAGAGAAATGAGAAAAAGCCACAAAAACCTCAAATTATGCTACGGTACATTTACCTTGAATTCTTTTTTGTGACATCAAAAACTCTAAACTGTGCCTATTACAACACATTAACCCTAAACTTTTTTCTTGTGACATAAAAAATCTCAAATTTGTACCTATGTGACATGTTTACCCTCCGCCAAGGTTCCGTTAGATAATTGTTTAGCCAAAATAACGTCGTTTTTTATTTCACTTAAACCAGACGCTAAAAGGGCATCCATGTAGCCAGATTTCTAACGGTTTTCATTAAAAGTATTTTGACGGAAAGTAAATGTGTTGTACATGTATAAATTTGAAATTTTTGTTGTCATAGATTTTTTGTATCACAGAAAAAAGTTTAGGATAAATGTCTCGTGACGGTATCGTTTAGAGTTTTTGGTGTTTTTTACTTAAAAGAAATTCATCAGTGGCAGGAGCACCTGTCCAGAACCTCAAATACCCAGATTGAGTGAGCTGTGAGCTTGGAGTCTTGCAGAGAAATGAGTAGCTGCCATGAATGAGGGAGCACGCTTTGCCTGGTGATAAAGGCCGCTTTTGTGGCCGTAGTCGTGTCGTGTCATGAAGGTTCTAATAAAAGTCCATCACTCCCTCATTCATCACCATTTCCACTCTCAGCGGCGCTTGTTCAATGATCATCATGGCCCCAGCGTTGGGGCAGATGCAGACGGGGTACCAATTAAGAAACCTCCCTAAACCTCGACTGGGAGGACAGAATAGGTACTAATTTCCGAAAAATTACCAATAAAATTTTAAGCATGTTATACGATAGTCAATTCAATCCTAAATTTTACCCAATTTTAGTCCTAAGCTATTGACATTTTTCAATTGTTGATGTAACAGTCCAGTCAGCGCTTGCCGTCCACATGGCACGGCCAGTAAAGTCGTAGAAGATTTTTGCAATTTTTCTTATATTTTCTAAATTAGTTTCCTTTTTTCTTCCTTTTCTTTTCTATCTCTTCTTCTTCTTTTTTTCCTTTCCTTTTCCTTCTTGCCTATGGCTAGTCTCGGCAACGGCCTACGACTGGCCATAGGCGAGGGCCATGCTCGCCTTGGGCTCGTCCCTACTACCACGCTCGAGAAGTTGACTGCCGGGAAGTTGTGCAACCTTGCGACTTCAGGCGCCCATGAAGGAGATAAGCAAAGATAAGCAAATCTGGTCGACGATCATCAATGATGTTGGAGGTTAGGGCGTCGCAGCCCTCAATAGCCTTCGCTTGTGGCCGGTTCACAGACGAAAAGGAAAAGAAAAGAAAGGGAAAGGGAAAAAAATTAAAAAAAGAAATCTTCCATGACAGCGTTATCCATCCGACTATGCCACATAGGATAGTCGGCATCTACGTTAGCGATTTTTTGCCAAAATTGCGCAAAATGATTTTATTGTAAAATCATCAAAAGGTTTAAGACTAAATTGGTTTAATTAAATAGTTTAGCACAATTACCCCCACTAATTCTTTACATGGAATTGCAAAAAATGTAACATGAGATTAATGAGAATTACATTGAGCACCCACCGGCTGGAGGCAACAACCAATGCCATTGCCAACGACCCAACGTAGTAGTCATCTTCCGGTAGTGAAACATTCGAAGATCATCGTCTGGTGTTTCCAAATCATCTCATTCCGTCATTCGAGCTTCAATTATCTCACACTCTCAATTTAGAAGGAAGAAGTTTTTCCTCAAGCACTTCATTTGTGTATCTACTCTGTCCACATATCGATATAGCCAAGTTCTCCTCAACACATTAATTTTCTAAGTTCCCAATCGTTCTCTCTCACATAGAATGTAAGCTAACTAATCAATCAATCAATTAACCAAGTCTCCTTTGTGGACTGGCGGTGAAGATGTTTCACAAGAAAGAACGAAACAAGAACGTATACCAAAGAGTTTGTTGACCTTTTCAGAAACGTATAGATGTGTGGAATTATTGACCATTTCTCCCCGCTCAAGTATGAATTCTTGACCATGTACGAATGGAGAAGAGAAACTCCACAGGTGGGCTGTCGAGATTCGTGGCCATTATCTTCGGACACATACTAATTTCAATGCGACTCATGAAGGGCAATTTAACTTTGTTTTACCAGTGCTCTGGTGGGTCGTATGACGACAGAAAAAGCCACTACATAGCTATAGGACTGACACCAATGACGCCAGCCAGTAAATAAACAATGAAAGCCAGCACTATCTTCTATCAACATCAATGAATTTACCAATGCACAAAAAACAAATTTGATTCCACCGAAGTCCCATCCTTTAACTTTTTTCCAATTTTTTCTTCTTTGGGCTGTGCTTTCTTCGACACGTTACTGTAAAACATGACCACAATGCACCTTCTTTAAGGCTTAGCACATGTGATTGCAAAAGCAGGAACGAAAGGAAGAAGAAAGGAAACCCATTTATGTCTCTCTATCAAACTGGAGCTTGGAACTTTCTGATTCAGATTTTCCATCCCTTCCTCTCCCTAGCTCCTGAGGATCTTCTATGTGCAACAATTTAATTTAATGATATCACCAAACCAGCCCGAGGCATGCAAAAATCGGGGCAGATGGCGTCGTTTTGAAGCCCGCTAATTTTCATCGACCAAAGCACGAATATATTAAAAAAAAGCGGCTAGAGAGAAGATAAAGGAAGGGGCTACTAGAAACTAGTGTGCCAAATAGCTTCGTCGCCTTCGCCGCATCGTTGGTGCACCTCTTGCATTCTCTCCACGGATTTGCAGATGCCGCTGCAACTCCAGTCGAACGAAGCCGCGCACGGGTTCCCCGCTTGAGCCTTCCACTCACAATCTATACAGACAACAAATTAATTGACAAAGCATGAGGCTGGAAAAAACAAAACAAAAAAATCTAAGAATGAGAAATTTCTACCTCAACGAGAGATATATTGACCAATGAATATAGACATAGATATATATATCCAGACAAATGGGAGTTGCCTTCTTTGTTCTTCCCGTGACAAAGCCGAGCACACATTTCATGATGACGAAGCAACCGCACGAGCGCGGGTAATGCCCTTACATGTTGCATTATCTAGACAATTATTGTTGCTTATAGAAGGAATTATAAGCATATGAAACTCAGAAAGTACCTAGTGAACCGTACAACAAGGTTTAGACTTTGTATCTATGTTCCATTTAACCGGCATGGCAAGTAGTAACCATCAATTGTTGGGACAATCAAATCTTACGGCAGACACATATAGAAACAAAGTTTCCGCTACTTACCAAGAGGAGTTCCACAGCAGAGGCTTCGATCGTCCACGTGCTCGACATCAAGGCCAATGAACCAAGAGCCAAGAGAGACATCTTCATTCGCATATAAATGAAGTATGTGTCTACCAATAGATTAAAATTATAAGATGCAAGGAATCACAGTTATCGTGGGGAGGAGCATGATCAAAGAGTTGCTTACCTGTTAACCGATATGTAGGTGGCCAAATCTTTGGAGATTGCGTATATTTGTCCAGTTGCATGCCTGAAGTATTTGTTCCCTTCCTCACCAAATTTCCAGTGTTCTGGTTCCTGGTACTTTGCTCCTCTACAAGAAAGAGCTTCCTTAGCTGAATAAGAAAATATGGCTCATAAACATTCAAGGTTTTCAAAACTTTGAACACTTACTTTTGTGACAGGACAGGTCCGGACTTCATACAACCGACATAAACACGAGTTTTTGACCGATGGCGGGCCAATGTAGAACCAACCATACCTGCAAAAATACATATTCTCTTCAGCTCCTTGTAAGGACAAAAAGGTAAGACACAGGTTCGAAAACCTTAGGTTAGAATCTTGAGGCAGTACCAAGGTTTATGTGTATGTCATCGTCCACTTTCACATAGAAGTCAGCATCCCATTTAGCAACAGCTGTCGAAAAGTATATTTGTGTCTTTGAGGACAACTCATGATAACCTTCCACATGGTTCTGCGACATAATCAGCAAAGGTATGGCATGAGCTTCATAAACTATTGGATTTTCAGCTAAACAGCTTCAGATGTGACTTAGACCCTGAAAAAGTGGCATGACTATTGCAAGTAGGCACCAATTTCTTACAAACATGTACCTTTTCTAGAAGAAAATCATCTATGGGACAATCAACGGAACTCTCAGAATAAGGAGAATACTCTTTACAATGGAATCTTCGTGGCATTTTCACTTAAGCTCTAGCGTGTCTTTCACTGGACCGATTCTAACAATCTCATATTTATGGAGACAAAGCATTCAACGTAAATCCTCCTCTGTGAGTATTTCCCTATCATAAAAATGTACTAGGCAATTGTGATTGTAACATGCGAGAGTAACCTACCAATCTTAAGAAATCTTTATGATGTGCTTCTTCAGCGTCTATAGCGCGATCCAGAACTCCCCCTGGACTGGCACTGGACACCATAAATACCATTCACAATTAACAAGGAGCTAAACAAGACAGTATACAATGATCAATTTTGTCTGTTACCTACCTACCTGTGTCCTATAACAAATCGCATGATAATTCCCTTCTCAAGTTCCAACTTTTTTAATTCTTCTCCTGCAAAAGGAGAGTTGAGAACACAATACGCATGAAATGAGAGCAATTTAAATGTGCATTCAAAGTCAATAAAGTCTATGCTGGAACTACTTATGCATATTCTATGGACAAACCTTTGGGCATCCAGGTGTCTCGGATTGAGTCCCTTCGCTTTCTGCTACTGAATGCTGTAATAATTCCCATGACAAAGAAAAACTTGCGACGGTCTTTCAACTGTTCAGGCCTTGACTCGGTATTAACTTGCAATCCTTCCTCACTGTCCGCCTTCACAGCTCTCGCTGCGGCTAGCTGCATTTCTAAAGAGGAGATGGTCTTGTCTAATGTCCTGTGACATTTGAAACATGTATTTTCTATGAGAGGATCTTAAACTTTATCAACAAATCAAATTGAAGCCTACAACATAAGAGGATGGGAGCAGAAAGAGTACATGATTACATCATGTGTTTGTGAAACTTGAGAAAAGATGTCCCCTGCCTGGACTGAAGCCTCCTGTTATAGAAAACAAGTGTCATTTGCAAATCCCACTAACATAAAAATGGGACTCTCAACAATTTCGATCTCCCAGTTTACCTTTGTGTCACAATTGACCATTTGATGAAGTGTAGTTGATTGAAGCGTAGGTTCCTCGTCTTTCTCGGCTAGCTCAGGAATTGACCAAAGTCTAAAAATCATGAAAGAGCAGGTCATTCTTGCTCATGAAACAAACACTACCCACGGGTACTTAGTACTTTAAACCAGCAAGAAATCAACTTATCTCAAAGAAAGAAAATGTTGCACACGAATACGCAGATCATTTATGTTTCTATATAGAACTTGTGAAAATCAAAATCCCGCTACAAACCGGACGGTATTGGTAATTAAAAAATTGCTTATGGAAGATATAAGCGCATGATCAAATTTGGCAGGTGACCGATACATCCAACTTGGTGAACTCAAGAATCTGAAGATTACTGGAGCCGAATGATGCCAGATTATGAGATGCCAATGTTAATGTCAGTTACATAGAAAAGAATACATTTATATACAGATTATCAACAACATGGTTTACAGACAGATTCCAGCATATGATGCATGTCTCTAGAACACTTAATTGCATCATTCGCCATCAATACAAGCTGCTTTATGCAATCTCAGCAGGGATCTTCTAAACTATGTTTCCCACTTTATAGTGCAGAGTCTTGTGATATTTGCCCAAGTGTTCACCGACTGCTATAAAGGTAACAGCTTTAAAAATCAATGTCTGGGTATTACTATATTTGTGCATCTGATCACAAAATACTTGAACTCTATAAGCCATCCATTTCCATGAATGTCATAGAGGCTTAGCAAGTCCTAATTTAATAGCCACTCGTCACATGCTACTAGATCTAACTTTGAACTTGCTCTATGATCACCAAGATTGGACTTGGCTACTGCTGCTTTACCTCAAACCATGCCATGTAGATGTTCTACGGGCCTCCATTTCCAGAGACATCATCCCAATTAACCTTCAGAAGATATCTCATTCAATCTCGAAACAGAGAACCTCAAGAGTAGTTCTAATTCTAAGTTGAACTAAATGATAATCTCCTGCCACTAACTATTATAGCACGTTCCATTAAGCTAAAATGTAACAGTATAGGCCTACTGCTCACCCTTGCTACAAAGAGATAAAGAAATTTTACTTCATCAATGTCACAATTCCACAAACTCCACGATCAAATGCCAGAGTATATCTTATTTGGCAGCCAATTTTATGCACTGAAAAGTTGATTCGCTAGAATAGCAGCCTATGACAACTCCTCTTTCTAATTTCCCAGTGGCTGAAACTAGCTTATCACATTAAACCCTACACTAACTCTCTCTCCAACATGGGCAAATGAGCACGCATTTGAATCAGAGTTTGATACGCTTTGTTTCCAACACAAACTTACTGAACAAAAAAAGATGCTTTTCAGGAAGCTACAGGGTCTCGCTAACCCCAGAGTGAAGTTTCTCATACACGCAATATGACTAAGTCTTGATGTCGTCAAAAGGATAACTTTACCGGCCAATGCATGTGAAGCATGCGAAAGTTTCATCCAGAAAACAAGTTTCTCCAAATTTGGACATGTGACTTAACACAGATGGTCATACTCTCAAACAAAATCTCTGCATTAAGCAGGACATGCAACCTGATGTTGAGATCACCAAGACCCACTAAAAGCCGACTCAATAATTCATCAAAAGAGAGCAAAATTGTCGACCAGATTAACAAAATTCTCGCTCCTGAGGCAGATTCAGCTCATTGGCACACCTTGAATCTGGAAAGCGCGCTCTAAGAGCCAAATCTGTTCATCCAGCTAGCCAATAAGCTGAATTTCTTTACCAAAATTTTAGCTAAAAAGAAGGCACATTTCAGACCCCATCACAAAATACAAAAGCTGATCATTCATTCAACACCAGATCCCACACACGGAGAGAGAGAGAGAGAGAAATAGAGAACCTGTTCACGACAAGAACACCCAAGAAGAAGCTGGCAATGCAGAAGAGAGAGACCCATCTGGTGGAAACTCCGTTGCCAGACTTTTGAGGTCTGCTAAGACCCATCACAAATCTCTTTCCCCACCAGAAAACCTTCAGAGTTAAGGAAGCTTCCCCTCTTCTCGTTTTTTCTTTTGTTATATGTCGGTACTCTCCTTCTGTGGGTGGTGGCTGGTGGAGGAGAGGTGGCGTTTCCAACGTTACAAAGAGAGAACAAGAACAAGAAGTGACCCCATCTCAGAGAGAGGCAAAAACACACTAGGCAACTCCAACATCAACAACAGCAATGAACAAAGATTATAATGACTCAAGCAGTGGCAGATTTGATTCTTGTCCTAAACATGGAAATGTAGATGGGAGTGAACAAGAAAAAGAAATTGTGGATTTGTGCTTCCTCACGGACCCAATCAAATTCACTGGGAGAATGAATGGGATGCTTGTATTTTATGTACGGTGTGGGGTTGTTCTATACTATAATACAGGAAGCGAAAAGATTAAAAAAGCTGGAGCGCCAAAGGTCAGGACAACTATTTCTCCACTTTCCCAAAACGCCCCTTCGTTTTCAACGCGATGGCTTGTTGTTTCCGTATACAAATTGCTATACTTTACTCCATTTTGACATTTTGCACAAATGAGTTGCTTTTTTTAGATTAGGGATATATGCATAATAAGTCCTAAACTTGTAAGGAAAGTGCGTTCGAGTCCTAAAACTTACAAAAAATTCAAACAAGTCCTAACACTTGTAAGAAAAGTGCGTTTGAATCATAAAACTTGCAAAAAGTTCAAACAAGTTCTAAAACTTGTCACAAAAGTGCAAATGAGTCTTAAAACTTTCAAAAAAAATACAACTTTCAAAAAGGACTTGATTTGGACTTGATTGAATCAATATGACAAATTTTAGGACTTGATTGCACTTTTTGAAAGTTTTAAGACTCAAATGCACTCTTGTGACAAGTTTTAGAACTTGTTTGAATTTTTTTATAAGTTTTAGGACTCAAACGCACTTTTCTTATAAGTTTTAGGACTTATCGTAAACATATCCCTTTAGATCATGAATAACTACATTGGAAGTCCTAAAACTTGTAACAAAACAATTAGGTTCTAAAATTTGTCACGAAAGTGCAATCGAGTTCTAAAACTTTGAAAAAATGCAATCAAAACCTAAAACTTATCAAATTGATCCAATCAAATCCTTTCATTGATTGCACTTTTTGAATGTTTTAGAACTCGATTACACTTTTCGTTATAAGTTTTAGGATTGAATTACACTTTTTGAATATTTTAAGAATCAATTGCACTTTCGCGACATGTTTTAGGACTTCCGATGCACTTATCCCTTTTTTTGTTTTAGGATTTTAATATTACGATGGAAGATATTTGAATTCTTTTTTTGGCAAGAGCCACTAAAAACTCTAAATTATGCCCACTGTGACACATTTACCCTATATGATGCAAAAAAATTTCAAACTCATACATGTACGACACATTCACCCTTTGTCAAAATTCTGTCAATGAAAACCATTAAACAAATGTCTACATGAACGCCAAAAAGCAAAGAGTGTTGACATGGCGCCCACGTAGTTGAAAATTATCTAACGAAACATTAACGAAAAGTAAATGTGTCACACAGTTACAAGTTTGGAGTTTTTTATGTCACAAGCAAAACTTTAGGGTAAATGTGTCGTAGTGAACATAGTTTGGTATTTTTTATGTCACAAAAAGAGCGCAAGATAAATGTGTTGCGGTAGACATAGTTTAGAATTTTTTTTTATGACTTTTCCTCTTTCTTTTTCTTTTTTTTATAGTTTTAGTTTAAAGACTTGTAGTTTCTTTGTACAAATAACTATACTTTACACCATTTTGAAAAAATGAGTTGCTTTTTAGATTATGTACTTTTCGCTCTCTTTAATGAAACTCCTACAAAAATGTATCAACAAGACTGTGCATAACATTAATATCATATCCTCATAAATATTAAGAAAAAATATCAAGTAAATTACGACGATTGATACAAAATTAAGAGTAAATTGCAAGAAAACTCGACCAGTTATGTTATGACGAACATTTTGGTCAATCAATCTCACGATGATTTGATTGGTGGAATGACTATGCATGAATTATTTGCCTCTTTTAAAGTCAAAGGCACTCGTCTCGATTGGAATCTCGAATGGGAGGACATGGACTCTGTCTACTTATTTGTTTTTTTTTGTAACCTGCGGGATCGAATCACCTGCGAAGTTGGTTTTGGTGTTTAAAATCCATTAACATCTTCAGGAGGAAAATCTTAACCCAGAAGCAGAAGGCCACCTACTTTCCTGGTTAGCATTCAAGCCTAACATAATTTGACCGCGTTTGGTATGGCTACTATGGCTAGTTTGTGGTAAGGCCTCAGTAAAAACAAGAACAGCTGCTCTGATTAATTTTTCTTGGGTGAAAAAATCAGAATTAACTTACCATGTTCCAAGATTTTCTTACCTCCATGATAAATTAGTTTAGTGAGCAGCAAGCATACAGTGTGTTTCATGCATTCATCCAATATCAAAGTTGATTATATTGAGCAAAAGAAAAAGTACCTTTTGTTTTAATGTCAAAACCACAAAATTAGAAGAATATTACATACGTGAATCTATTTGTTTAATGTTAAATCTTGCCTTCGGATAGTTTGGATTTGAAAAAAGTGAAAGGACACGAGCATTAAGATTTAGTTTGAGCAAAAACTAAAAGTAATAGTTAATCCAGGCAGTGTTCTCGTCAAGATCGATGATTAATTGTTCTAAAATGCTAAAAAAAACTATATCTTCAAATTCGTATGAATAGAATAATTGAGTTTTAATAATTATATTTCTGAATGGGGTACTTCTATACAATTTCCGAAAAGAATGACTATTGAGGTATGACTTTACTCAACACATGTTCAATTTTTTTCTCTACCATTAGAGATTATCATTGGGTGAGTCTAGTTAGGGTCGGGCTTCTTGAGATACACGTGTGAATTGAGTTAGAAAAGTACCACATCGAAAAGTTGGTGTTGTATGAAACGGTTAATATATCCTAGTTAACCCACTCATAACTCATTGACTTAAGCTTTTGAGTGAACGTGGGTCCAACTGGATATGTTGACGGGCTCAAACTTTGGCTCTCTTTTGGCAATCTTCCCCAGTGAAGGTATTGAACTTCTGTTACGTGCCACTAACAAATGGTATAAGAGCTAATGATTAGATTGGTGGGTGCCTAATTTGTTCAGGTGTTTGGGGGCCTCAATCTGTTCTAGTGTTTGGTGAATTTCTCGATAAAGGAATTTGGTGACCAACGCGATTTTCGGCTGGTGGGCATTGTGGTGTAGCAAAGCAGGCTCGATGGCAAACTTCATGGTTTAGTCTGGAGAAAGAGACCATGGATGAAGTCGAGTGTTGATGAAGATTCAAGTTGAGATGTCTTGATACAAAATGATACCTAACATCCCTTGGACGTGAGAGTGTAATTGTTAAGATTCACTACACTACGATATGATATAAGATGAGAAGGTGATCCGCTTAAGATAGAAATTAGCAAATTTTGAATTTATATTAACCATATTTGTGTAAAAATTTTTACTAATATATCGAAAAAGGATCTCATCTTTGCATTTAGAGACCCTACCTTGTAATTGTCCCTGATCTTAACTAAGAAAATACAAAAGAGAACCAACTTTTCCGATCTCATATAAGCCTTAAGGTATGGTCGACAATATGAATATTGACTGGATGGCGGTTCCTCTCCCACCAGAAAGTCTTTTGATTCCCTCTCTTTCTCTCTTTTTCTAAATTTTGGAACAAAAGAAAAACAATATGGTTAGTGTAGAAAAGTCGGTCGAGATGATCTATATACGAAATATATGGTGGTTTCGTACAAGATAAACCGTGGATTTGATCAAACACTTGAAGGGATTTGCATTTGAAGATTGCAATGTAATGCCGTGGTGGTTGACCAAATGAATTAGGTATGAACCGTCGTAATCTTGAGCCGACGTATGCACCTAGTATTAATAAATAAAAAGGCTTCGTATAAAGTAATGGATTAGTGTAGCCAAATCGAGCTGACCTCATAGTAAAACGTAAGTTATTGAATAAGTTTATCGCACCATATGTGTAATTTAAATTACACAAGCAATCGAATAAGTCCAGGCACGGGTGTTATGATGGTGATTAATTTCTAGAGAGGAGATGATTTTCTAAACTAGATCTAAATAACCTACGCATCCATGATTTAATTGATATTTGATCTCCGATGTTGACCTGAAAATGCGAAGAATTAGCTTCAAATTTTTTATTTTCGGACATGCTTTTGTATATGTTTATCATCATTCATCAAATAAGGAGATACCATAGGGATTTCAAAGAGTTTTAGGAGATGCACCATATTGGGATTGTTTGTTCATTCGAAATTTGGGTCAAATAACGCTGTAAAAATAAATGGCGCCTATTTATTTGTTTCGTGGAAAATAACTAATTTGAAAAATATTTTCCTAAAAAAATAATTGCTAGCATCACTTGAAATAATCCGTTACGAAAGAATTGTTTCATTACCGACATCAATTTATATTTGAACATCTTCGTAGATAATGAAAATATTTTTTTTGCTTTTTTATTATTTATTTTTGTAAGCGATACAATCCGTCGTTTTTAGGAAATATGTATTGCAAATCATTAGTTTTACTCACAACAAACGGGGCCAAATCCCACTCCAATCACTCCATTGTCCCTTTCCATTCTCATTCCTCACCCAAATTTGCCTTTCTTCTCAATAAAGAGAGGTGGAGTTTGGTTGGTCAATTTCTCAATCTATCCAGCAAATTGGATGGTATCGCAAGTGCTAAAACAGGTAGTTTGATAAGAGGGTTAAGAGAGAAGATAAAAAAGGATTCTGAAAATACAGAGGAAGTGCTCTAACACGTTAGTTTCATAGGAGGGATTGAAAGTGAGAGGAAGAGAAACGATTTTAAAAACACAATCTTGCTTGATAGGTCGGGGGAAGTCAACTCCCGGCAAAACCGCATCGAAATTGGAAAAGAACAGCCCGTGACCGACAATGTGGACCATCCCTCCATTCTTGATTGGGATTTTCTTTTTTTCTTCCAACCCTCCCTTTGATCGATCGGATGCAAGTTAATGGCTATCGTCCACATGCAAATCTAACTAAAATCTTGATATATGTGATTTCCATATTTATAACCCATCAACTAGAGGCGACATTAACAAAAAATATCCTCCAATTAATAAAAAATGGAGACAAACATCATGGTCCTTCGATACTAAATTTGTCAAAAAATCGCGCCATTCTTCTATGCGTTTCATGGTGATCAAAGGCATGCACACAAATAACAGGTAAGGCCATGGGCGAATACAGCAATGCAAGTTACATTGAAGTTATATATCATCCATGCTTTTTTATGGAGCCTGAAACTCCATAAAAAAAAAAAAGCAAATGAAGATTGATTGAATGGGAGGACGGGGGGGATGGCACGTACTAACGTGCCGTTCTCCAATAGCTATTAAGAAGAGTAAAACGCAAGAACAATCCGACTTGCCCTCGTTTTGGACACCCCCTCCTCCTAGTGTGTTGAAAATTAATGTGGCTGGGTCTTTTGTTGAAGAAACAGGGGAAGCAGCCATCGCCTGTGTATGCTGAGACAGCCGGGGTATTCTGATTGACGGATTCGCATGATCGGTGAGAGTTTCGTCAGCAATCCAGGCGAAGGCAACGGCTGTTCTTGAAACCCTAAGGTACTTTGAAGCAAAGTGTGAACTAAAGTGGATATTGGAGACAGATCGAACTAATTTGGTGGAAGTGATAGGCAAGGGAGCAGATTGAATAAGCTGGGAAGCACACGCACTTATCATCGAAGCCCAAGCCCGAGCAAAGAGATTTTGCAACTTTAAAATGGTCCACTGCCGAAGAGAACACAACAAAGTAGTGGATTGGGTTGTCAAAGCCCACCGCAACAAATATTTAGGGGGTGAATGGTAATCATTCTACTCCAGAAATCAACTTCTGGCTAGAAGTTAATTTTTTTAC
>BCNH02000004.1:16268011-16295544 GCA_001662345.2 Metrosideros polymorpha var. glaberrima | reverse complement strand
ATTTTGGCTGACAGGCGTGCCACGTCATATTAGCACCGGTCGACCAAATAGATTGAATTGATACAAATGCAAAAGGTTTGGACAGTCTAGAAGAGAAGCGAGAAGTCATTCTTTCTCCAAAGAAGTAAAAAAAAGTTACTTCTCTTTTTGGCTTCAAAACTCATTCTGGAGTAGAAAACTCATTCTAGAACAAAAAAAAGAAGTAGTTTTAACAAACGCGTTTCTACTCCAGAAGTGAAAAAGTATTCCAGAAGTAGAAAAATGAAAATACGTTAACAAACGCATTTCTATTCCAGAAGCCATTCTGGAGTAGAAATTCTACTCCAGAATGGTTACCATGCACCCCCTAACTTTCTTCCATGTTTTTCACTGATCTCTTTGCCAAAATTAGGATAGATCCAAGTTCACCATATGCGTTGTGATTTTTTTTAAGTGGGTTTATTCTATGTGTAATGAAATTGACTAGGGTGAGCAATTTCAAATTTTATACAGGTTTCAGATTAGAACTTACCCGTCAAAACGAGTTTATCATGTTTTTGGAACTTGGAACATGAACCTATCCAGTTAGAGGTTTCAGAATTTATCAAGGTTCAAAGTTTCAATCATAAATATCCTTGAAAATGAAAGTTCAGACTAATGGTTCCAAATTATACACTCATTATCGGAGGCCATGGAATATCGCTGGACTATGTGAAGGCATAAAAAAAAAAGATTGTGACGACGTCGTCTGATCTTCCAACATTTCGAAGGTTCAAAACTTCGAAGCAACGAGTATAGTACTGGATAGGATTATCGTTTCCTTCGAGTTCGCTCTGTTTCGCTCGGGACTTCTCTGCAAGCCAACAGGCAATGGCGTCTTCGATCTCGACGTGCCGCGGCCTCTCGCCCTCCCAATTCTCTCCCAAGAGCCGAGTTCTTCACCAACCCACTTCCTTCTTGCCCTCGCCCACGGCCAATTTGTCCTCGAAATCGAACCTTCTTTCTCTTCAGTTCTTGAACACGACGCGTCTCCCACTTCACCCTCCGACCAGGAAGTCCCTCTCCGTCGTCGCCATGGCTCCTCCTAAACCCGGTGGCAAAGCCAAGAAAGGTATGCTCTTGGGTCTCGTCTCCATATCGTGGTGCTTTATGTTCCCCCCCCCCTTTTTTTTTTTTGCGGATATTTATTTGTCTGTGCTTTTTGCTTGTTGAATTTGCAGTGGTTGGGTTGATAAAGCTTGCGCTAGAAGCTGGGAAAGCAACTCCTGCGCCTCCAGTGGGGCCTGCGCTCGGTGCCAAGGGCGTTAACATAATGGCCTTTTGCAAAGATTACAATGCCAAGACCGCCGATAAAGCCGGTTATGTCATTCCAGTGGAAATCACTGTTTACGATGTGAGTTTCTTGGGATCTGTGGCATGTCATTGCTCGTGTGGTGAACTATATAGTTCGCTGATATAATGAATAAGATGCCTGTGATTTCTTGCAGGATAAGAGTTTCACTTTCATTTTGAAGACCCCTCCAGCTTCAGTTCTGCTTCTTAAGGCTGCAGGTATAATGGGCACCAAGTGTTTGATTTTATTTCCCTTCCGCGAGCTCTTTATGCTCCAATATCTTCTTGTGCTCTCTGCTTGCTTTGTTGGATATCACTTATTATCATCAGCACATGTAGGATCTCAACACACTCAGTGCTGGTGTAATGTTCATGAAATTCGTAAAGCAAAATTTACTTCCAGCATGAATATTTGATTGTTGGTTTTGGTTTCCTTTGGTGGTAGTGTCGATGGTGGACGCTGGATTTGGTTATGAGGGGGTGAAAAATCATGCTTGGAATTTTTTTATGAAAATAAGGGCATGAGGAATTGAGAAAGCAGTTTCAGCAGATAGCAAGTAGTTGGGGTCTGTTTCTCTTGTTGCATATTAATATAAACTGGAAGATCCAATTTTCAAGTCCATGTGATTGATAGTGGAGTAGTATAGTTAAGGGTTCTTAAGGATCCATTTCAGTTTGACCTTTTTATTGAACATGGTAAATCACTCATGAAAGCATGTGTCCTACATCTTCCAGTATTGCAAGCGTGATATGCTTATTTGGCTATTCCTGGTGATTGATCCTACTTAAAGATTTGGCATGATGAATTGATGACAACTAATTTTGTTCCCGGAATAACAAAAAATAAGGGGGAAGTATGACCATGAACACCTAACGAGGGAAACCTGCACTTATGGGACCAATTTAAGATGCAAATGTAATTACTGATGTCGTTTGTGCTATGATTTATAAGGTGCAAATTTAAGTTTGGTAAATACTTTGATTCCCTGCTATGTTGTATGAATTACGCTAAGGTGCAAAAGAAATACATGTATGCTGATTTTCATTGGAAGATTTATAAATGATATTCTGACATTAAGTTCATTTTGTGGCTAAATTAATAACCTCATCAAGCCATATTTGTAAGTCTAGTTTTGAATTTAGGTCTTGAATCTCTTTATCGTTCAGTCAGCTAGCTGGGTGAAGAAATCTAGATTGTTCTTCTTTACTATGGAGTTGACTAGCGGGTTCTGTGATTCTTTCACATCTTTTCCTAGCATCCAGGACTGATAGATGTTGAACTATGACGATAGAGGTGGCTTTAGTTATATCGCTTGCAAAGCTTGGGTCCTTTTAAGGTTTTCGTCTAACCTGTGACCAGTTGTGTCTCATGTAAATGGTCTGAATGTGACCAGTTTTAGTCTTTGTTCCCTGTGGTTTGTGAAAAGCTACATGCTTTTCTCTCAAATAAGTTATTTGACAATTCTGGGAGCACTTTCCTGCCAACAGCTTGGCATGGTTTTGAGGACGACCAATTTGCATAAAATTGATCTTGAGACACTCTGTAGTGTCTACATATCTCTTTGAGAGTTCTTTCTTTATAGTCACTTCAGATTTCTATTTTGCCAATGCATTTTTCGAAACATACCAATGTGGCTGAAAGAACCTTATAACAAAACTTTGATTAGTTTAATGTCACATTGAAGGGTACATTTAGATAATGTAGATATGTGTGCAGCAATGGAAGTTCAAACAAGTGGACTTCTGCTTGTTTCAGGTCTGGAGAACTTTTGACGGATGTGAAAACTAGATTAGCTCTTGTCATGCATTAAGTTGAGTGAATGTGTTGGTCTTAGGGAAATGAGGAGATTATTTCTTGTAGCAAATTTTCTTGTCCTTTATCTTTTGGTTAGCAAAGGTCGTAAGTACCTTCTATATTCTGATTTGCCTTTTTGAACGGTAGAATCTACATAGCAGTTGTTAAGCCCTTGCATTGAGTTAATACTTTTCTACATAGTAAACTCTGACATACATATAACATATGTTGTGCTAGTTGGTTCACATATTTAGTATAGGCAAGAAAAGCTATTACCTTTGGAAGGTCCATGAGTTTGTCATTAGGCAGCATGCTGGGGCGACCTAATGCAAAGCACCTCAGCAAAGCATGTGCTGGCGCACACATTCAGAAATTTAGTATAGGATTCTTGACTGTTTTCTGAAGATTGTTGGGTTTGAGCTCTCACTTTGAGAGTGGCATCTGTTTGTAACATGTTAAAGGACCGATTTGTATGGTAGTGATGACAAAATGCGAGCCTTTCCTTTTGGCCTAGGTGAAACAAATAGGTTCACGTATTCGTTTTGCTGCAATTTCTTGTAGAAATTTCGTTAGTATCATGGAGATAAAAAGTTTCTAATCGTTCTTGGGAATGAAATTGATTGTGCAACCTGCTTGTCTCAGCGCAAGATCAGGATTGGCTCTACTCTGAGACGAGCACATCTTTGTGAAGTTACTGTATACTCGTATCAGAGTCAGCGGCGCATTCTTACCTTACCAGAACCTTAATAAATATCCTGGTCATTCAGAAAAATGCTGAAAGTTTAACTTTAGGGAGGGTAATTATCGTGGTTTTGATCGTGTGAATCCAGTTTGCATCAATGAATGAATCCACAATTCTCATGCCAGTAATTCAATAACTAGAGTCCTTTCGTTTCGTTATGAAGTGCAAATAATGGTCCGAAATTCTGGCTTTTTACTCACCTAGGTGATAATGCAGGTGTGGAGAAAGGTTCGAAGGACCCAAAAATGGAGAAAGTCGGGAAGATCACAATCGACCAACTGCGTGCGATCGCTACGGAGAAGTTGCCAGACTTGAATTGCATGACTATAGAATCGGCAATGAGAATAATAGCAGGAACGGCAGCTAATATGGGTATCGATATTGACCCACCTGTTCTTGAGCCCAAAAAGAAAGAACTTGTGTAGTCCTGTCGATTCTTTGTTGCTATAAGTTTCGCATCATGGCGTTTACAGTCAAGCATTGTAAGATTTTCCAAAATCCCGCCCTCGCTGAATTTTTGTAACTCAATTCTTTTGTTGGCAAGAAAAGTATAGCTTAGCGAAACGGTGTAGATGCAACTGTGTAAAATGTCTTGTTCATCCACAGTTTGAATGCTGATAATGGTGCTTGTCCGGCTGGGCGTTCTTCTGAAGTGAAAGAAGAGCACAAATGGAAATACTCGTTTCATTCAAAGTCACAGTGGACATAATCGAATAGGGCATGTACATTCTGAGTCTGAAAGTTGGTGCGGTTGCAGTGTGGTTTCACTCTGTCGCTTGAAACTTTCATGGTAATCGCGGCTCTGGCGGTGGACTTGGCGGTGGTCACCATCCTAGTTGCACTAAGCGATTAGGTTTTCAACCTTTTTCGCAAGATCTTTCTTATCCACTCTCACATAATTTTCAGTTTGATTTTACCCAATGTACTCCATATATATAATCAACAGGACATGTGAATTCAGAAATTTATATTCAGTAATTTGCCAAACAAGATATGGAAAAATCTAAATGAGTTCTTATGCTATCTTGTCTTATTTTATCCGGACAAGCATATTAGGGACCAAGCATGAAGAAAGCTGGCCTAGAGCCATGATTGCAAACCTGTTCATGTGAAAAATTGACAGGTTTCGGACAGGCTGTGCGGTAAGCCCGTGAACAAATTTATTCATCAGGTAAAGTATATGTTAATGAACTTTTGCTTAAAACTACAATACTTAAACAATTTTGATGGCTATATCTACATTTTCATACGCTCTCTTCTTAAAATTTATAAAGTGGAGTTCATGTAATGCCTGTTGGAAAGCTTGCTTTAACGTAAAACTAAACCTGGATTGTGTCCCATATATTCATTTAGGCCATTAGATCTCGCAGTCCTTGATCCAAACAATTGAGCACACACACCTCGATGAAACCATTAACGTACGCATAACTTTGGTGTCGTTTACTTGGGAAATTTTTCACTCCATTCCTTGAAAACACACTACATTGAAGGCTTGTCATCCCCATAGGATGGAGATCTTGAGCTGTGCACGTCCTCCTGAACATAGTTAATCACTCTCAGCAAACAAACTCGAGGCAACAACCATGGTAAGAGCTCTCTTCCAGATCGAAGGGAACAGTTCTGTGGTTCTCATATGTTCGAACATCCAAGTAAGAAAACAGAGAACCGGCAAGGTCAAACATGGCAATTAAGGAGATTCAAGCTTCGAATTCCTTTTGGAATCATGGAGACTGCTCAAGAGGGAACCTCATTGGAGGGCGACGTTTGCTTTTCTTTTCTCGTCACCGTGTATGATCCACTTTGCAAGTAATGCGGAAGGCATAGATGGGGCATCGATCCCCGTTGAGGAAAGTCAAAATTCACGTGTGCCCCCAGATATGAATGCATACAGAGCAATTCAAGTTGCAAGAAGTGCCCACTTCTTTATGGCTCTCTCCTCCTACTTTGGTAGCCCATACCAATACTCTCTAATATAAGACATCAAACCTGACAAAAAAAGGAAACAGCTTTATCAGTCAGTGGAACCCCTGGGTGTCACCCACCACTTATCTCTTTCCTGTCCCATCAAATTCTGCAGGACTGCGCAGGGCTCGACAAATTACATATACTTACTCTATATTAGCCCTCATACTAAAAAAACACTCACTTCGATCTCAATTTTATTTTAAATTTTTTTATTGAGTTAATGTCAAAAATTCTTCAAATTGATACAATTATGATAAATTTATTAAAAATTATTTTTTTAATCTCGAAAAATCTCAAGCTAATACAATTGTAACAAATTTATCAACACCTGTAACAAATTTACCCTTCGTTAGTTTTCGAAAAATTTTACCGTCAAATTATTAAGTTTGATAGCACGTGACAATTGATGAAGTGTACCAGTTTGGAATTTTACCTTTCGTTTGTCTCAAGCGTGCAAGTTTAGGATTTCTCATAGTATTAACCAAATTTAACGGAAGCTAATAGAGGGTAAATTTGTTACAAGTGTACCAGTTTAAGGTTTTTCGTGGTAAAAAAATTATTTTGAGTAAATTTATCACAGATGTACCAGTTTGAGATTTTTCTTAATATTAACCCTTTTTTGTTCCATATAAAATCTCTAACTTTAAATCTAGTCTCAATTCTACCATAAACCTTTTTTTCATGGAAAACCCTTAATTTTTGATAATGTCCCAATTCTACGGTCCAGTCCTTATTTTACCCTAAAATTTGTTCAGTCTCATAACAAACCATCAACTTTTACTTGAGTCACAAATCTGCCTTCATTAACTTTTTGTTCAAAATTTCTCATTGAATGCAAAACTTCTAAGCAAGAGTTATTCGAGCGCCCTGAGCTGACGTTGTTTGGGTTGATATGGAAATTCATTTCCAAAATGCGATTTTGAACAGAGGGTTGATGGAGGCAGATTTGAGAATCAAGTAAAAGTTGGAGATTTTTTATGAGACAAAAAAAAAAAGAATAAAATTGAAACCGGACCTAAAGTTGTGGTTATTTTATTAGACAAAAAAAATTTGGATAAAATTGGACTGGGCCTAAAGTCACAAAAAAAGGGTTTAGGGTAAAATTGGGAATGAACTTAAAGTTAAGGATTTTTATGAGACAAAATAACTTTAGGGTAGAATTGAAACTGTAGCTAAAGTTGGGAATATTTAAGGCTGCCCTCTATATTTTGGGTTACTTTTCCCTTTTCTTTCTCTCTTCTTTGCAAGATGTTATGATTCTTGTTTCATGCAGTTTGGATCCATATGATGTTCCTTATTTTTCTCATTTTATTCATCCAACAATCAAATTGTTTGCATTGGCCAAATTTCCAAAAAAATCCCAAACTTTAGGTCTAGTCCCAATGATGCTTCAAATTTTTTTTGTCTCAGAGAAAACCCCAAACTTTAGGTTCAGTTTTAAATCTGTCTCGAACTTTTTTTTGTCTAAAAAAAATAATCAACTTGCAATCTAATCTTAAATCTATTCCCATGGTCTAGTTCTAACTCGATGTGTCATAATTACATTGATAATAAACCCACATAAAAAAGGTGACAAGAAAAATATTTTCAAAATGAAACCATTTTAGGATATGAAAATTAGGAACGACTAATAGCGATTTTTGAACAAGCGGTTGATGTAGGCAAATTTTGGATTAGAGTAAAAATTGATTATTTTTCTCTTAACAAAAAAAAGTTTGGGTAGATTTGGGACTGAACCTAAAGTTTGAGATTTTTTCTTAGACAAAAAAAGGTTCAGAATAGATTTGGAAATGAACCTAGATTTTAAGGTTTTTTCCAAGACAAAAAAAAAGTTTGAGGGCAGATTTGGGATTAGGCTTAAAGTTTGAGATTTTTTCTAAACAAAAAAAAATTCGGACTAAACCTAAAATAAGTGTTTATTTATGGAATTAAGCCTGTTTGCACTACACCAGCTTTTGTGATTGTTGTCTTCAAACGATAACATAAAGTTACAAAGGGCAACTTCTATAACGACAAAGAAGACAACAAAGATAGATAACAAAGTCACCAGAGAAAAACACTTTAAATTGCCCTTCAAGGTTACATTTGGTTCTCCGAATTTCTAACAACAATAGGACTAAATAGGATAAGATATGAAATCTTGAAATTTTGCTATATCCTATCAACTATTTGGTGAGTTATAGTAATAAATTTGGATATTTTCGCATCTTATCATGTTCATTATCTAGTATGAACAATATGTCAATGTAAATGAACCTAAAATTTGTACAAACGATGATGGTAAGAATCTCTCACAATATTCTTGCCATCTTCCTTTTCATTTGCTTATTTTTTTCCCCTCTCTTTTTTTATTCTTTTCTTTTTTCCCCTTCCATCATTCTTGCATAAAATTTTATTAAATAGTAAACTATGCTAATATACCTTAAATACTAAAATAGTTAAAATACAAAATATATTTATATATATTGAATTTATATTCTAAGCTAGAAAGATATTTGATTTGTGGAACAGAGAAATAGTATGGTTGTCATGCGCGTCCTTAACATCGTGTATATCCTTAACTTTGTCTCTTAGTTGGAAATAAAATCTATTTTTCCCCATTAAACATTACAATTTAAAGATAAAAAGTGGCTCATCCGCCCCCTTCAATTGTATCATCTACAAAATAGTATCTATTTTAGGAAAAATTTCAATTAAAGGCCCGAAGTTTCCTCGTTTTTTTCAAATAAGGACATGAAGTGGACCCTATTTCAATTAAGGGTCTGAAGTGGCAAAAAAGTCTTAAATAAAGACTTGATCTAAAGACATTTTTGCCTTTTCACTTTATAGATTAAATAAAATAAAAATATTTAAAAAAATGAAAAAAAAAAAGATAAAAGAAAAATGGAGGAAGAAGGCAAGGGGTTGTCGCCCCTTACTGCCGCCAGCTTTGCATGAATTAGTACGCAACCATTGAACTCAATCATTTTGTATAATCCAAGCGTTTGCAGCACCTGCTCCCTCTTTTTTTCTCTCCCTAATTTCTAACCAAAGTTAAAAGATCTTTTTTTTTTTCTCAAAAAAGGGAAAAGCAAGATGTGATGGCGGGTCCAGAATATCCAACCAGTATTCCTCCCCAAGAAAAAAAACCAAGCAAAAGTAGAGGGCAAAGAGGTCTGATCCGGCAAAACAAAAAAGGAAAAAAGAGTATTCTTTTTAAGGAATTTTTGTGACCATTCAAGGACTAGCAAACAAAATCTCTGCCGTAAGACTTTCCCCACACCTGAATTAATTAAATCATTAATTTTTTTTTTTCGCATCTTATTAATCTATTGATTTTGGGAGCCACACCTTTTGTCTCTGCAAATAAATAATAAACCTTAGACGCATTTAAAAATAAATTAAATAAGTTAAAATACTCGCAGTGGGGGATTTTTGTCCGCATATATATATATATAAAGAGTCGAATCGCCGTAGGATCTCGAAAAGACGACGGTCGCTCGCTCGCTCGCTGCGGAAGCCGAGACTCCAAACATCTGCGAGGTCGCCTATCGCTTCCTTCGATTTGCTTCTCGTGTACTCCTGCGTGTTCTTAGCTTCGTTTGATTCTCGTTCGATTTTCCTCCTTCTTTTTGTTGGGATTCGGTCGATGGGTTGTTTTGCGAATGCCGTCTGAGCGGTTATGTCCATCTGATTCTGGCTCCGTTCGTGTTGGAAGCAGAAGGGTCTCTGCGTGCGTGCTTGTGGGTGTTTTGCTCGATGGGTTCTGGTTGTGGAAGTTTCGTGCAAGTTCTTGGCTTTTGCATGGCTGATGCATCGCGTGATTCTCTCCGTCTCTCTTTCTCTCTCTCTCTCTCTCTCTCTCGGAGACTTGCTTGCGTCAGGCTTTGCGAGTGCTGTTTGCATTTATTCCTGGTTGCGGGTGTGATTTTGTTATTTTAAGTATTTGTTTGTTGTGTTTACGCGCACGCTTGATAGAGATTCAACGGTAGAGAATTCGTATGTTCAAGTTTTGTATTTGCGGTTGTTTTGTTCTTTGGTCATTGCTCTGTGTTTTTTCTTTACTGTCAATTTGCTTCACATGCGGGCCTTTATGGGTTTCCTGCATAATTTTTGTTTTCGGTGTTGGTATATGGGGAGGAAGTCATCGAGGAGTGCATTCAATTTGATGGAGTGGATAGGTTTCTATATATCGCTGGCTTAGTTTACCTGCTTGAGTGGTGTTTTCTTCTACCCGAAAGAGAGTGGAGTCCAATATTTGCGACGGCACTTCAAATTTCAGTGTGATTGTTGCTCGGATGGTTGATGACAGCAGTTATTTCCTGTGTCGGCTGTGCTCTTTTCGATATCCATTACGGTGACCATGAGAGTTGACTAAGTTGGATTCAACGCGTTTTGGACGAATTTGCTTAGATATTCAGTTTGAAGTTTGGCTGTTCTGAGTTTTTGGTTCTACTCTAATGCATAACATTTGATGAACTTCTGCTTCGATGTTTAGCATAATGACAGCATAAACGGACGATGATTAAAAAGAACCAGGAGGATTTAAATATAGTCAAAAGTGGATGAAACTTGTGAAAGTGACCCAGTCATGGTGATGGCCCATGGGATGGTAGATTTCGCACCGTGCTTTATCAGTTTTAGCTTGAGTCAAAATTATTGCATCAGCTCAGAACTCATAGTTACTGAATCTTTGCAAGTCTCAGATCTTTTTCTGGCTTTCAAACTATTTATAAGGATGTGAGTGATGATCTTATTTAGTTCTAAGTGTCCCAATCTGAAGTCTGACTAGTCCGAAACATGGACTCTGGAGAATCTTGGAAAGTGTTTAATTGGCCTGTATGGGATTGCAAAAAGTAATCGGAGTCCGATTTTCGTTTGCCAGATTAGAGAGTATCATCTGATATTGCTGTGAAAAGGATGGGGAGAAAAGTGTCCAGTGTGGGAATCCCAATTTTGTACTCATCCATGGCATTTTAGGTATAGCTTCAAATTTTTAGAATGTTATGGTTTTAGGCAGTCATGCAATCCATATGTGTGCCAAGACATCGGTAAGATTCCAAGCCTAATGGTTTTTTGTTTGACTAATCCTGCTTACCTTTTGATTCACTTGCGCACTCACTTGTTAATTTTATGGGCTGCTACTAATTTTTACATCATGGTAATCAAGGAACTTATAGGTTAGCTAAAAGAAAGATAACCATGCTTTGGAATTAGTGAATGCTGTTCCTTAAACTAGTTTGATTGTTGCATAATAGTTGCAGGCTGGGGTTTGGCCATTATAGAAGTAGATACATTCCTATAAGGTAGAACGCCAAATAGTAGTTTATATGTCATGCTTCCGAAGAATGGACAACTAGATGAGCATTTTGCTGCATTATGGTATATGCTTTAGAGACCACATGCAGAATTGTCCCAGTTATCTCAAAATTAATATGCTCTCCAGTTGGGTTTGGATATCTGTCAGAAGGTGAGTAATTCAGATGGGGAGGCGATTTTCAGGCTGCTGACACATGTGTTGAAAATTCTATGCGTAGATTTAGATACTCAATTATAAGTTCATTAGTTTACGTCATGATGGGATGTCCAATGGTTTTGGTTTGAACTTTGAAGTAACTAGAATTCTAGATGTTCATTGAGAGGCACTTGAGGCTTCCTTTTTTTGATGAATGTGAAGGTGTAATTTGGGATCTGTCTTTTGGGAATATGGCATATACCGAAAGATTGTGGAGATATTAAATTGCGATAGTTTTTAAGATTAGACTCAGCGCTTCTCTCAGATTGAAATACTGGAATATGGAATGGAGAAAACTCTAATGATAAGTTTTCATAAGATACTTGTCTTTTTGGTATTAGACTGGATTATAGGGTAAGGTATTTTTTTCCTTTCTCTTTCGTTTATTCTCGGGTTTAGCATGAGCCATTTTCTTTAGAGTGATACAGCCTATGAAGTGTAAGTTTCTTCTTTGATTCTATGTAGCATGGGGCTATAATCTGGCACATAACAATTACAAATGACCACGTAAGCTGCATATCGTATTATCCAACCTTGTGACGTCACATTTCCTTATGTTAATCTGTTCTTCAAGTGTGTACATTTTTATTTTTCTAGAGATTCTTCCAGATTACTCATGTTTTAATGTATACTGGGTATATGTGTCAAATGAAATACTCGGCATCTGCATCATATTGTTTGACATATTATTCTGGGATTGTTTTCAGATGGAAGCTCGGAGTAGTGAACATGGACATATAATTGAAGTTTGTGGGAATGTGCCAGCAGAAACAGGCATGGGTGGGATAAAAATTTGTGGTGAGGCACCTTGTGGATTTTCAGATTCTAATACCAGTTCTCAAGAGGCAAAGGAGCGGTCAGCATCTATGAGGAAACTTTTGGTGGCAGTTGTCCTCTGCATAATATTCATGACTGTGGAGGTTGTTGGAGGCATCAAAGCGAACAGTCTAGCAATTCTAACAGATGCAGCTCATTTATTGTCAGACGTTGCTGCATTTGCTATATCCTTGTTCTCTCTGTGGGCTTCGGGATGGGAGGCAACACCTCGTCAATCCTATGGTTTTTTCAGGATTGAGATTCTTGGTGCTCTTGTGTCTATTCAAATGATATGGCTTCTTGCTGGGATTCTCGTATATGAAGCCATTGCAAGGCTGATCCATGATACAGGTGAAGTTCAGGGCTTTCTTATGTTTCTTGTTTCTGCCTTTGGTTTAGTGGTTAATATTGCTATGGCACTCTTGCTGGGTCACGACCACGGTCACGGTCATGGCCATAGCCACGACCACGGTCACGACCACGACCACGACCACGGTCACGGTCATGGTCATGGTCATGACCACTGGCATAGTGGAGATGGTCATGACCATGGAAACCATGACCATAGTGACGAGGATCATGCTGGACAGAACCCAAAACCCAGAGTCACATCTGATGATCATCACCACCATCACGATGGAGAATTTCTTGAACACCATCATGAGAATGATCATCATCACGACCCTGAAACAGATCATAGCGAGCCATTGCTCAAGGCTTGCTGTGATATCAATAACGAGAAAGGGAGTGGGCATAAGCAGAAGAAGCAATGGAATATTAATGTACGGGGTGCTTATCTACACGTGCTAGGAGATTCGATTCAGAGTGTTGGCGTGATGATTGGTGGAGCGATCATATGGTATAAGCCCGAGTGGAAGATCATCGATTTGATATGCACCCTTATATTCTCGGTAATTGTGCTGGGCACTACAATAAGAATGCTTCGGAATATTTTGGAGGTTCTCATGGAGAGCACACCGAGGGAGATTGATGCCACGAGGCTGGAAAAGGGTCTCTGCGAGATAGACGAGGTGATCGCAGTGCATGAGTTGCACATCTGGGCAATAACAGTCGGGAAAGTCTTGCTGGCTTGCCATGTTAAAATGAAGCGCGAAGCCAATGCGGACATGGTGCTGAACAAGGTTATCGACTACATCAGAAGAGAATATAACATCAGCCACGTCACTATTCAAATAGAGCGTGAGTAGATGTTGAGCGAACGTGGCAACCATCTGTAGTTAGGTATTGATGCACTGACTATATGTGGAGATGTCCAAAGGATCTGGGTGAGTAGACATTGAGGTTTTAGTTTCTCTCTTAATTGTGCTGTGGACATGAAATCTTTCACCATGTATAAAATTGCAGTGTGCACCGCCCTTGTTTGCGACTTTTGGACATTGCTGCTACTCATGCTTGCATTGTCTGTGTTAATTGATCTCGAGTGGATGTTTAGCTTATGCAGAATCAGGGTTGGGACGGAATGGCTATTCCAGCCTGGACTCTTTTTCTGTCGCTAGGTAGAATATCTAACGATGGAGTGTGAGCATCCTAAATGGAACAAAACTCAGGGGAAATTCAGCCGTCTGGGCTGATGGGAAATTCATTTCCACATGACGTCTGTTTTAATATGAAAGTGGAGCAATGGCGTGGAATGGAAATGTCATGTAGGATCATTAAGGTCGGTTTTGGACGAAGGATTAACGAGGTAAATACTGGTTTCAAGTAGAAGTTGATGATATTTTATGAGAAAAAAAAGTTTAGGATAAAATTGGGATGAAGTTAATTTTTTTTTAAGGGTATTATGCGTTAAATCTTTGCATGTTCCTCACTTCTTAGATTAAATGTACTATTTTGACATTATTGTCGGGGTTATCTTACTTTTTCTTATCAATCACTAGCGTGTCTATTTTTTTTTTTCATGACGGAACTTTTTTTTTTTTTGGCGTTTTCTCAAGACAAGTGATTGATATGAAAAAGTAACAGATATCAATCACTTACGTGTCTTCGCACCTCGCATGACAATGCATTTGTTATTATTCATTTTCAAATTATTGAGAATAACTGTATACAATAAAAGGTTTTTCATTTGTTTTGTCTGTCTATATTTAACAATTGATCACAGTTTTAAGCATATACAAAAATTTATAGACTTAAAAGAAAGATCCAATCAAACGTGCCTAAATTAGGGGTGTGCACTGGTCCGAGTTGGTCCGTTATCTGGATAGTCCAATCATTGGACCGGTCACATTTTTTTTTTTGTGATTTATTGTTAAATTTTTCTCGTTAACGATATTATTCACTGGACCACTTCTCGTTAATTGCATCACGTTGTCACTAAAATGTCATTAAGGAAATATAAAGCAAGAGTTTAGGTTTATGCTTAGGTTTACATTTAGAAAAATTTAATAAAAAACCTATATATATATCATTCGGTCCAGTTCCCCCTTAAAATCGGGAACCGGACTGGAACCCATGGGAATTGGACCCAACCAGCTAGTTCGATTTGGTTTGGGTGGTTTCCGGTCCGAGCGGTCCATTATGCTCAGTCCTAACCTAAATTATACATAAAACGGAAAATTATTCAAAAAGTCCTAAACCTATTATACGAAGGCAAATTCAATCCTAAAATAATCCATTTTGTTAATTTAGTCATAAACCTTTTGACAACTTGCTAATTTAGTTCTAAATTGTACCAATTTAGTCGTAGACATTTTGATTATTTGCTAATGTAGTTCTAAACCTTTTAACAATTTGCCAATTTAGTCATTTCGATCGATTTTGACAGGAAATCATTGATGTGACGGTCTAGTTAGCGCTGATCGTCCTACATGGCACGATCGACGCCGACGTGGAATTTTTTTACTTTTGTTTACATTTTTTTTAATTTTCTTGATTTTTTTTCTTTCCTTCTTCCTTTGGCCGGTCACCATGCCTTGACGAGGGTTGGGGAGGTGGACCTCACTAGGCTCGGGCAAGGCTTGACCTCCCCCTGCCCCTGGCAAGGTGCGACCTCGTCGGCTAGAGGAAGAAGGAAAGAAAAAAAGAAAGAAAAGGAAAAGGAAAAGGAAAAGGAAAAGGAAAAGGAAAAAAACAAAAATTTTAAAAAATTATAAATAAATTTCAGAAATATTAAAAAAAGTAAAACATCAGCATCGGTGGTGCCATGTAGGTCAGCGATTTCTGGCCAAAATTGGTCGGAATGACTAAATTGGATTGCTAAAAGGTTTAGGACTACATTGTCAAATAATCAAATATTTAGGACTAAATTGGCACAATTGAAAAGTTTAGGACTAGTTTAGCAAAAGTGCAAAGTTTATGAGTGAATTGGTTGTCATACAACAAATTTAGGACTTTTGGAACAATTTTCTTCATAAAAACACATGCCTACATGGGTACGCATTTGAAAATGAAGATAAAAAAGGGTGGAAAGAGCGGATGAAGAACGAGGACACTTGACGGGCACAACAGATGCGACATATATCGACTACAAAGGGATTGGAGTTCCGTAAAGACTGGAGTGTAGAGAGAAATGGTTCCCTTTCAAGTTCTGGAGACAAGTGCATGTGTGGACTCATTACTGTTCATGGGGCGTAGGCCAAGCAGTCGACTCATTGGGTTGTGTACTCAACCGATTCATGGGCTTTCAGAGAGTTACATGGTTTTTTAGATAGCTGAGTCTCTACACCCGCGTCCTTGAATTATAAAAAAAATTCAATATCTTTCTAACTAACTTATCAATATGCACAAACAAAATACTTATAAGTCATGTATGTATGACAAGCAAAACGAGAAAAGAAAAAGTCAAATTAGGCTTTTTATTTCTTGAAAATTCTAAAAATAAAACAACTGGAAGGGGTGATTAGCTCGCTAGCGACCCCCTTTGGGCTTATCATAGGGGTCTTGCACCTTGTACAGAATCTTCAGCTTCACAGCACCCGGTGAGCCCCACCAAGATGCTAGCAATCAAGATGTATCTCCATACGAAGTATGCCATAGTTAAGTAATATAACACGAGTCATTAGAAGTTCGTCCATGTGAATTAAACTCGTAATTTCGTGAAATACATGGTTTCCCTTTAATACTAGGCTCACCACTTTGGTGGTCAGAGTACATTTATCTTGAAATCCTTACCTGCTCCCCCTTTTTTTTTTTTTTCCTCCTATCGTTTTTTTTTTTGAAATACAGAGACGATAAATGACAGCAACATTGGTAGGTTTCTCGAGGTCAAGATCAGTCGAAAAAGAAGATCAAGGTTTCTTTGTTGGCCGAAGCAAAGAGTTTTGGTATGAAGATGGAATTTTACGCGTACTGAGAAATCTGAGATAGGACAGAAATGACATTAATCAAGACCGACGGCATTTCATTAACCAATCATCGTTACATACGTAGAGATGAAAAATTCCATGGAAGATATAAAATGTCTCCTTACCATATGATTTAATCAATCTATATTAAGAAACTTAATAATGGAAATCCATTTGTAGAAGGAAATGGTATGAAAATACTATCTGGACGTATGTTCTTCAAATATTCTGACATCGTTGATGAAAATCAAGTAATAGCTTCCTGAGTATTGGGTCCAATGTATAATCTTGGAAGTACTGTGCCACCTCCCGAACACAATTGCCTTCTTTTGACACCCTTATGGATGCTTTTTCAGTGGAAGAGTCCCATCATTAGCTCAATGTCAAGCATCGCATTGCAAGAACATTGTCGGTCGACATGGTTACGAGGTGTTTGAACTTTGAAAATCTGATTTTGCATGAACCAACCTCTTTGCATATCCTTATTATGGCATGACTGGTGCACAAAAAGGTTTTATTACTGTAGAAACCATTCAATTGAGCTCTTAAAGGAGGAAAAGAACTAGAAATTGACTTGCAAATTGCGTTGCGAATTAGAGATCGTATATAAATGTCTTTTGATGTCAATGAGAGTTGACAGTAATTTATTTATATGGCACAACCTGATTTTTCTCAATACCAACACTACCATGGCAGAAACTGCATACATGCATATGCACTTTTTGTCACCTACTCTAGATATAATTACTTCAACTTCGAATAAATATCTTTTATCTGGTCTACATAGTATCACTTGTTCCTGATAATATCACGTCTCCAACCTTAAACAAATCGACACATAGTAATGTTTATCCCAGACCTGATTTATTGTCATCCAGAAGTTTTGAGTAAATCCTAAGCCGAGGGTGCCTTGAACATGTCCAAGCAACATTCAGTCCTGAGTCCTCTGTTCCAGAACTTGCGGTAATAATCTTCATACGTGAAGCTCCTGTAAACCGCAGGATGTTCATGGTCAATCAAGCCCAGAGCAGGTTCAATTAGGGCTTCTGGGGATGGGCAATAAAAGGTTGGAATGGAGATTCTCTCCCTTTCACAGTTCACCACTGCTCTGTGAAGTATGCTCTTGTACTTGTCATTGCTAATGACCTGATTCAAACAATAATCATGTCCACTTCTAAGACTTGTTGCGAAAACAAATGATGAATTTGTGCAAAAAGATGGAATCAATCGTCATCAGCCAGAAAAATTATGCAATTTTTGTTTCCTGTACTAAGCTAAAAAAGGTCGCTCCTTCCGGTTTTTATGATTTGTTGTACCATATTCTCCTCTTCATTAGCCTAGAGTCTCATACTTGGACATGGTCCAGAAGAATGTAGCCAAAGTACCTGCATTTGATCTCCTATGTTGACAATGAAGGTGTTGGGGATGGGATTGACAGCAACCCATTTTCCATCCCTAAGGACTTGTAACCCCGGCACGTCGTCCTGAAGAAGGATGGTGATTAAGTTCTGGTCGGTGTGGCCCGGCAACCCATAAGTGAGCTCGGGCTGTGGGCATGGCGGATAGTAGTTCATAGCCATGTGCTGACCATGCTTGCCCAAGTTCTTGCTTATGTATTCCCTTTCAAGCCCCAAGCTTTCCGAAATGGCTTCCAACAGTTTGAGCACCAGTTCTCTAACTCTTGCGCAATACTCGCCCACCTCCTTCCTGCTAGTCAAGAAGATTGAACCAGCAATGCAGTTGAAATGTGCCAGCAAGCCGAGACACTTGAAATTTGGTAAATAAAATCGAGAACTTTTAAGTAGGCTCTTCCCTACTTCCACGACGTGGTGGTCATAATAAATCATTAGGAAGTACCACTTTCTTTTCCTGAACTCTGATTGGCTGACATATCATTTAAATCAGTATTGTCTGTTGGTGAAAAGTATGCTCTTCTCCTTGGGTCCCACATTTCATTTCTTTTGTTGAGACATTCTTGATCTTGCTATCTTTTTGTTTAGCTAATATCGGACTTTAGAAACTACAGTGAGCAAGCTTTTAACTTTCCAAACTTCACTGTAGAAAGCTTGTGAAATCCTCATGATCAACAAGAATCTTCACCGTTTGAATACTACTAATATCATGTGCATCTACATATTTCGCATTTTCTATTTAGAAGGAAGCTCCATCTCATATGGTAAATATATTGGGCCTATAAAATAGCCAGAAATCTTATAGATCAAATAAGATCGAGCCATTACTTCTATAATGGTTCAATGTCGAAAAGATATATTAAAAGAAGACATTACTTAATATTTAACATTTGAGTCAAAATAAATATACCGCATGATGAGAATGATCTTTGTTTATTACCTGAATGATGGAGGATTGGTAGGCCACTCATGCATGTACTCTTCAAGTGGGTAGCAATGGAGTCTCAAGAAGTCCCTCCAGTTAGACACCTTCTCGGTCTTGACATTAAAGCTAGTTGAAAGCCTGGTCGATTTTGATGGGTCATCGGAGTAATTCTTCAGCCTCTCGCTCTCCGGCAACCGGAAAAATTCCCTGGCTATATTCAGGATAGCCTGCACCATCTCTTCCGGTATCCCATGGTTCTTGATCTGCCAAAGAAAATGTTGAGCAGAATCACATGAGACAGAGCAAAAACTCAGCATGGATTGATCAAATATCAAGTTTTAAGTGACACCCTTTTGCTTATTTAGCATAACCCGCAGTGCAATATACTAATGTTGTACCTGAAAGAAACCATCTTCTTGACATGCTTGACCAATCTGTCTGATAATATCATCACGGTCGGGACCAAAGAGGCCTTGGAGATCAATGAGAGGGATTGTAGAGGCATCTGAGGCCTCGACCTCGGTGAGTTTCGGGCGGTCAGCCTCAGGCCGGATGTAATTGTCCGGCACTCGGTTGATGCCGGACGCGAGGTCGGTGAGCAAGAGCTTAGTGGCAGCTGGAACCATGTTGCTCAGCACTGCAAATCAAATATTTTTTGCTGGACACAGAACTTGTGGGCGTTCGTATTTATAGAGAAAACATGATCGATTCGGGCAATTCCGTGAGATCATGCTTTACGTAAGTGAAGATGTCACCAACCCTATCTTAGCCAAAGTGGAATTTAACTCGAGGCACTTAATCGGGGTTTGAAAAGGAAGCAAGAGAACAATTTGTCCTTTCTCATTCTCACCATGAATCATCGACTTAAAAAGAGATGATGACGTGATCAATCTTACATGGGGTCGCCGACGTCTCGTCATCTAAATTGCACAGGTAAGAGCTGTACTTGATCATGCCAACGAAGACTTTGCTTGTCATTAGCATCTTTTGTACTGGTAGGTCCACATGGAAATGACGAGATGGAGCGACGATAATGGTGACGAGACGACAGATCTTCTCTATATCGAGTTTAAGGATGAAAATATGGAAAAAACACAGGAGTGAAAAAGGACAATTTGTTTCGCCTTTTGATGCTTAGCCACGATAAAAATTGATCCAAATGTCGACAGATAAGGTCAAAAAATAAATATCTCGAGGTCGGCAGGAATTTCATTGTCAGTCGCTGTCTATAAATCTGTAGATTACACTTTAAATCGGAGCCTTAGAAAGTAATATTATGAGAAGCCCTAGCGTTTGAGTTCATTTGTAGTTTGAATACTCCTGATAGCTAGACGGTTTTGACGTGGGTGCATTAATATAATAGTGCCAATCAGTTCGATTTGATTAACTTATTTTATGATTTTTCAATTATATAAAAGCTAATGACAATTAATAATTCCAAGCATAATTTGAATACAAGACAAAATGCAAAACAAACTAAAGTTTCTGAGGGTCAAAATGTCAAATAAAAGCAAAATCAAATTAAAGTTTCTCGCTTCTTACGAGAATATTCAATGATTAAAGACAAAATGAAAGTCGGTGGGAGCACTTGTCCCCGTAAGAATACTGAGACGCTATCTCAGCTACAAAACTCTTTTTGGTGAAAAAAACCTCTCAATACAAAACTATTGCATTAGTACTAATTCGATCATAAACTGTTTAATTAAACCAATTAGGTCCTACATCTTTTTGCATTGGTACTAATTGAGTTCATTTGGCCAATTTTGGCTTGTATTGTAATTAATTGAATTCATTTGGCCAATTTTACCTGAAAATTGCTTATGTGTAGGCTGGCCGTTTTATGTGATACGGCTAGTGTTGACATAGACAATTCTTTGATAATATTTTGAATTTTTTTTCTTTTGTTATTTACTTCTTTTCTTTTTTTGTTGAGGATTGGTAAGGGCTGTTGACCGACCACTAGGCGAGGGCTTGCAAGCCCTTGCTATGGTCGGCGAAGGCGTGGTGGCCCTCTCCCAATGCCCACGTTGGCCAAAGCAAGGGTGCACGACCCCTAGCCCAGATTTGGTGAGGGCGGAAATGCCCTAGCAAGATTTGGGCTAGGCGAGGAAGCAACAGTCCTCACTAGCCTCGGGCGAGGGTCTTGCGACCCTCGCTCGATCTGGACAAGGCTGTGACGCCCATCTTAGGCGAGGGCTTTGGGGCCCTTGCCTATGGCAGACGATGGCGTCCCGGGCCTCACCCTTAGCCGATGAGGGTCGGCTAGCGGCCCTTGCTAGCCCTCACCTCAAAAAAAGAGTAAAAATTAGAAAAGAAAAGAAAAACAAAAAAATATAAAAAAAATTATTATTGAAAAATATCAACATCAACGCCGGTTGTGCTACATAGGACACTCAACGTCCACATCAGCGATTTTTGGCCAATATTGGTCAGATGGACTCAATTGGTAAAATGTGGAAATGTTTAGGACTCAATTAACATAATTGAAAGGTTTATAACTGAATTGACAAAAGTGCAATAGATTTATGACATTTTGGACAATTTTCCTATGAATACTATACCAAGGAATGTACACACATCCAATTCATTCATGTTATTGATAAAAACAAGCCATCGAACAATGAAGTATACGGAATAAGAATATAAATCAAACATTGAATTTATGTGGTTTGGTTGGTGGGACCTACTCCACAAGGAGAGATGCATAGAATTTTCCTGTGAATTAAGCGATACAATGAAGATTACAATAATACTTGAGTTGCTCCAACATTCTCAGTAGTTCCAACATCTAATTACCTCAATACCTCACACAATGTTTAGCCCTTACAATTCCTCACGAAACAATCTCGCAAGGAAATTTACAAGATCTTAACACAAGATTGGCATGATTTCAAATACTTGGGATGTAATTACGAGCATGTCAAATAATTGATCGTCATGGCCAAAAGCTCATCTTGGAGTGCTCTTGAACGCGTAATTCACGAAGAAGTTGCCTCTAGGATACTCTTCACAAAGAAGATACGCTTCTTCCATATAAAAGATTTGAATCCATAATAGAAAACCTATTCAAACTAGGAATTCAACTATAATTAGGAAACCTACTTGGATCAAGTTTTCTATTTCCTTTAACGGGTTCAAACTCGAAATATAAATTTAAAACAAATTTTATAAGTGAATGTGTCCGATGAGATTTCGCTGATCTAAAAGGTGACGTGAATGAGATCCAAATGCTCATTTGCGCCATAATTTCAACAATTTGGTACTTACCATTCAATTTCTTACGAATACATGGTTGTCTTGTCATCCAATTACGTAAGCGAAGTGGTCAGTCACCCGGCTTTAGCCAAAATGGAATTAATGTTTGAGGCAGGTGTGCATGGTTCCAAGAGGAAGCAAGAGATCAATTTGTTCTTCTCATGCTTACCCTAAATTATTAATTGAAGGAGACTTTGATGTAATCATGCTCTCCTCAGATAGGACGATAGCCTTATCTTGATCGAATGTCCTCTTTGTCTTGTATTGAGGTATACCGAATATATGAGTAAAAGAAAAAAACAAAATAGATAACATAAGACTGGGGGAGATACAGACGATATGAACCGGAGACATGCGCGGATACTCGAGATTTTGCCCCCATGGAAGATGCCTGCTCACAAGAACGAATGCATCTTCTTCAGAGGAATGGTCAGAATACCTGATATGGGAACTCCCAAAGGCACCAGCAGCTCCAAGAACCAGTGGGACATCAATGGGGAAAACCTCAAAAGGCGGTTCCCTGAATGCCCTTTTAAATGGACATCTTGAGTTTCCACCCAAGCAATCACACCGCCGATGTTCATGTCAATCAAGCAGAAGATTATGATCTGCCTTCTGAATGTAACACGGCGGATATGAATCGGAGAGATCATAGCAAAGAACTAGAGGACAACTTAAGATTGAGCTGCGTGCAGCTAGACAAGAAGAAACTAATTTCGCTGCGAAGGAGATGGCCTTGCGATAATGTCTATAAAGCGCAGTTTGGGTACATTATTCCAATTTTAAGGCATACTGACTCACAAATTGGCCCATTCGCAAGCCAGGTGCAGATTAGTCGAATGAATTATGTGTTTGGAATTTGAGGTTATTAACGTGCACATTCAATAAGCGGCGGGAATGCAAGTCAATAGAAGGAAAATCTTGATGGTTCTCATTCAAGCTCTTCACTGCTCAAGGACTACAAATGTCAGGAAGAAAGAGATGATGAGGCAGAACGGGTTCCAAGGAACGTTAGCCAATTGCTTAGATGCATTGACCGAAAGCAGGGTTCACTGCTTCTTTGTGTATTCAGTTCATATTCTAGTACTAGCCTTGATGAGGTTTCATCGAAGAAGACCAAATGATAAGGAACATCAATCAGCATCAATGATTGAAAGCACAAATAAAAAGTACAGACTCTGCTTGGCTCTCGTGTGGGAATTAAAAAGGGAGAATCTAAAAGTCATCTAAACGGAAACTGTTCCGGTAAGACGGAAACTGTTCCGGTGAGACGGAAAATCCAATATCAGACAACTTTTGCACCACAAGACTTGGTGTTATAGCAGCCTCAAACATTCTTCAAGAATGAAATCTGTAGAGAAACATCAATGAGGGGCACCGAGCATAGCTCTGCTAATGCTACCATTGGCCTCAGCACCTAGAAATGCAAATACTTTCACTTCTACTCAAATGCAATCCTGGCTTAGTAATACATTTTTCGAAGCACTTTCCCCGAACAGTCTGCGCAAATAAATGAAAGCAAAAAATGTAAATTAGACATAATTGTATAAGCAGAATCGGCAGCAGCATATACAAGCAACAGGAGAATGTCACCCACATTCAAGTACTAATTCATCCCACATGAAGCTACCACTAAAACCAATAGAAACTCACACCCTCTGATCAACTTAATAATTCAATCAGAAAACAAGCAATCATGCTCTAACCACCAGTACACTTTACTCTATATGTTTCATATTCTATCTGCCTTCTTCCCCAAGTTAAAGATTCTTTGATGGTCAATTTTTAGAACAAGTACATCATTGGACCATGATTTTCCTTCTTTTGATGTTTTGAATTTCAATCATTCTTCCTCCATATGTCAGGTCCACCCACTTTTAGGTTCATCCTGCCGTTGGTAATATTCTTCTACTACCTTTTGCACAAACCGAGTGCCAAAAGACAGAATGCAATCTTCTTTCAGAAGTAGAGAGTGTTTGGTGTAACTTCTTTGGAGTAGCTACAGCCATGAAAAGATGTGCTTCAGCTTTTACAAGGTGTTTAACAAAACACCCAGCAGCTACAGCGTTAGCACAGCTACTTTTAATATGCACTCGTCCTGTTTCAAGGTGCTATAATTTAAGAAATGTGTTTCCAAACACACATTACTGCAATGATTACAGCCACACAAAACTAACCTAAGTGCACACTTGATTTCAAAACACATTCAAATTTGTAAATACCTCATCGAGGCACAATACCCCTGTTGAACTTGCACTGTGGTTCCTCCAGTGCAAGTCCTGAAGAAGATAACCCCTAGCTAGTTCTATGAACTTCTATTACTTCATATAATCATAACAATATATGGACAAATAACTAATTCCAAAGTCAACCATTTTCCTAAAAAAATAATTATAAACGTGAGAAGAAATGAATTACTCAACTAAATATTGTAAAAGTAAATTTCAAAACAGCAAAAGCATGCCAACATCTACACAGTGAGCACAGAAAAATAAACCAGACAAGACTCACGAGTGAATACTTGCCTTGGAGGATTAGACATTCCACCAGTTATAAAGAGTTTGAGTAAATTTAGTGTGTATTTCAATCCGGCCAATCTTAACATGAACTATAGATCTGAGAGTGTAGCTGAATAAACGCGCCGGTACCATGCACACACAAGTCACAAGCTCTCACAGAAACATGAGCAGATGGGATAGACAAAGCATTCAGAGAACTCTGAGGACCATATGCGTGTATTCCACATTAAATTCAGATTCAGAAGCTCATCATCATGCCTCGATTCCATTTACCCAGCCATGTCTGGAGAGCATATGAAGGAAGAGACAATGTAGTTCCGAACAAGTCCCTTCTAACTGGTAGCTCTGCTCGAGCTATAAGCAACTAACAGCAGAAACTCCATTCAGTCCGCAATGTCCACTGGACTTCAAAGTCCAAACACAGCATTGGCAAGCATAGACAGGTTCCTTACTTTGGACCAGAAAGGCCAAAACCACTCTAAACTCGGCAGCAAGTACCGAACAGGACGCAAGTATGCACGTGGGTGGGGGAATCCATACTTAAAGTGCCAGAGAAAGAAGCCAACACCAAGAATATTTCCATGATGGTCACTCTAGTGTTAGGTATTAACCCCGAATAAAATTATTGTAAGTGCTAGGTATCTTCCCAACTCACTTTCCCATTGGGTTGTAAAGTTGCAAACATCATGTGCCTCCACGAAGATCGAGGGATGATTACGTGAGCTAATTTGGGTTTTGAGTTTAGACGGGGACGGCAAATTTGTACGTTGAAGCGTCGTTTTTGTTCGTTTCTCTTCGACCGAATTCACCCTGGACTTTCCTCTGCTTAAATTTTGTATTTTTCCCCCCTTTTTCTAAGCTGGAAATTCATAAATTTTGATAATTATACTTGTTTTTTGTTTGTTCTTTTTTTGGCTATAGGTTAATTTGGGATTTGTATTTTTTCTAATCATCTTATTCATTCATTCATCTGTAAACAAAAGTTATGAATTCATTCTTGATTATATCAATCATCATACGTATTTATAATTTCGCCTTTTCCGTATAGATAAGTCAAAATTATAAAATAACTCAATCTTTTAGTTAATACATGAAATGGGTTAGGAGATGTTACATACTTCAAAGATTCATTCGAGGCATCTCTATCTTTCACTTGAGAGAATAGGGATATAGAACTTACAAAACTACTCAAGTATATGTCATATAATTGTATGTTCTATATATTTGAGGTTCCAAGCATTAAAAAGCAGATTGTGCCTCAATGTACTTGTCTTAATTAATAGTGAGATCAAATGTAATACAGAAGATCTGAAGCGGTCTATTGTGTATGACAATGTATCTATTATAATTCATTTTCAAATTATCAAGAATGAAGGTATTCGATATAAGCTTTTTCATTTGTTTTGTCTATCTATATTTCATAATTGATCTCAGTAATAAGCATAGACGAAATTTTTGTAAGTTCTAGACTTTGAAGAAAGATTCAAACGAATTGTATATTGAAGAAAGATTCAAAGTATGAAGTTCTAGATTTGAAGAAAGATTCAAACAAAATGGGTCTAAATCACATTATTGTAATATATATATCAAGTTACATGCCTACATTGGTACGCGTTTGAAAATGAATATTCAAAACGTGCCAAAAGAGCTAATGAAGAACGAGGATAGACACCAAAGCAATTGGAGCTCTGTAAAGATTGGAGCGTGGAGAGGGACGCTCCCTTTCAGGATGTGCCTTTGGATGACTTCTCGATCATCCTTGGATCGATTTCCGAATACAAATGCGTATGGAACAGGTGTCACAATCCCATGATGCTGTCGGCACTTCAGCTCAAGGTTGCACTGAAGTACTAGAAACCCACATCCTTTGCTTTTCTGATCGTAGTAGAGGATGTGGCCAAGACCATTCCAAAAGAGATCAGCAGCCACGTGCCGCTCGAGATCAATTGTTTGAATGCACCAACTGCGTACAAATTACTTCGGGTCAAGGCCACATGCACGTGTGAAAGAGTTAGACTCAATCAATTCATGAGGTTTTAGGGAGTTACACGGTCCTCTCCATCCGTGCCCTTGGATTATGAAAGAAATTCAATACTTTCTAATTTGTACTAATTTATTAATAAGCACAAACAAAATGCTTATAAGTCTACGTATAAATGACAAGTGAAAAACAGAAAAAAAGAATTCTAAGTACACATTTCTTTTCTTGATAATTAAGAAGGGCTGGGAAGAGCAACCGGTTTGCTAGTGAACTCCTTTGGGCATTGTCATAAGGGTCTCATACTGGTTACGAAATATTAGATCCGCGCCACACGGTGAGTCCACCACGATCAAGATGCTAAAAGTCTAGATGTATCTCCAAACGAGGTATGCTGCGTTTAGGTAATTAGAATTTTGATCACAACGTGAATTGATCTCTTGGTCGTGTGGATTGCAAGTGACCTTTTATAACGATGCTCGCCACTTTGGTGATCAAAGTACATTTATCTTGAATTTATCCTGAATTTATCCTTACCTGCCCTTTTTTGTTCCTCCCTTCGTTTCCCATTTTTTTTTATTTTTTTTCAATTGACTTACAGATACAGGTATACTTATTGACTGGACACTAAAATTAGGCAAATAGATGCAACTAGGGTGCATGGTAACCATTCTGGAGTAGAATTTCTGTTTCAGAATGATTTTTGGAACAGAATTGCGTTTGTTAATGCATTTTTACTATTCCACTTCTAGAGCACCTTTTCCACTTTTGGAGTAGAAACGCGTTTGTTAAAATTAAATTTTTTTTTTACTCTAGAATTCATTTTTTATTCCAGAATGAGTTTTGAGCCATAAAAAAGAAGTAATTTTTTTTACTTTTCTCTTCCATAATGAGTTATGGACTATCTAAACATTTTGTATTTGTACCAATTCAGTCCATTTGGCCGGCCGACACTGACGTGACGTGGCTCGCCGGCCGGCCAAAATAATAATAATTTAATATTTTTGAAAATTTTAT
>BCNH02000004.1:16252564-16267916 GCA_001662345.2 Metrosideros polymorpha var. glaberrima | reverse complement strand
AATTCTAAAAAATATATTAAAATATTATTATTTCTCTCCCAGAAGTAAATTTTTTTTATTGTTTACCAAACACATTTCTACTTGCAGAAATCTACTTCTGGAATAGAAGTAGAAAAATCAACTTATGGCCAGAAGTTAATTTCTGGAAGAGAATGGTTATCATTCACAATGACGGAAACATTGGCAGGTTTCTCGAGGTCAAGATCAGTCAAAAGAAGATCAAGTTTCTTTTGTTGGCCGAAAGAATAGAGTTTTGCCGTTTTGGTATGAACATGGGATTTTATGCATACTGAGAAATCTGAGACATGACAATAATGACATTGATCGAGACTAACGGCATTATCACTAACCAATCATCATTACATTTGTAGAGATGAAAATTTGTCTCCTTACTATCTGATTTAATCAATCTATATTTAATTACATAATGATGGAAATCTATTTGTAGAAGAAAAATGACATGAAAATACTTTCTTGACATATGCTTCTTCAAATATTCCGACATCGTTTATGATACACTTTTTTTTAGGTAAGCAATACTTAAAGATGAAAAATCAAGTAATAGCTTCTTAAGTATTGGATCCAATGTATAATCTTGGAAGTACTGTGCCATCTTCCGAATACAATTGCCTTCTTTTGACACCCTTCGTTGGATCCTATGTGGATGCTTATTCAGTTGAAGAGTCCCGTCATTAGTTCCATATCAAGCATCGCATAGCAAGAACAATGTCGATCGACAAATTTACGAGTCCCTACAATCTTCACCGATTTAAATCGAAGTATACTAAATCAAGGTGTTTGAACCTTGAAAATCTGATTTCGTATGAACGAACCTCTTTGCATATCATTATTATACGGTATGACTGGTACGCAAAATACCTTCTTCACTGTAGAAACCATTGAGTTTCTAAAGAAGGCAAAAAATTATTAAATTGACTTGCAAATTGGGTTGTGAATTAGATATTGTATATCTATGTCATTTGATATCAATGAAAGTTGTAGACACAATGATTTATTTGTATGGAATGTTGAGAAAACCTCCTGATATATTTTGAAGTTGACAAAACCATTCATTGTTTATCTTAAACCTGATAAATGCATAGAAGTGTTTTCTTTCAGATGATACTCATGAAGAGAAGTTTATATCAATCTTGATTATATTCAGACTCTATCTACTTCGTGGATATCATCAATATTATTGCATGAATATCATCAAAGTAACAGTGTTGATATCAGCAAAGCTTATACTTGGATATCGTCAAGACATTTGATATCTTCAGATTCTATGCTAAAATTGAATATCATCAGATTATGAAGTCTACTTATGGCTATATATTTAGACACAAACTCCATTACTTCTGTTGTCATAGCTAGTAATCTGGGTCGGATTTCCAATATGGAAAGCATTGGTTGATCTTCAATCTTAAAAGTTGTTTTGCAACGTAATTCTTCACAAAAGACATCTTAATTGATTGACAATCATTCCAAAGGCAAGCTACCTTCCTTAATCGAAGGACTCTACTTATGGAAACCAAGGTTTGTTTGTATGGGCAACCAAATCGACGATGATTCAGATCTTATCTCTTAATGGCTACTCTATCTTCTTTATGCATTCTTGTCCAAAGTATTGTTTGGAGAGTAATCCTTTGAAGACTGTCCAACGGGTAGATTGAAAGTGGAGGAGTACAAAAGGAGACCAAGGTGCCAAAGAACAAGAGAGATCAAGAATCAAAATTCCAAAGTTCAAGAAAGCTTTAATCTTACATACTTGTCTTTCGTGAGCTACAAATTGTAAGCCTTAAGAGGCATTGAAAGAGTGACCGTATGATATTGTGACATTTATCACAAACTTGAGTATTATCACTCATTTTTGTAACCTCTTATTGATTGACTAGTGAAATCCAGCCAATAGGTGTGGGAGAGTAGATGTAGAGTGGGTTTGGTTCAACTTTGTAAATACTGAAAGTTTAATGCTAGTCTCTCAAGTATTAAGCTTTTAGTATTCTCAATACTAGAATTTGGCTGAAAGTTGCTTGCCAAACACTCTAATATTTCCTTAAGGAGCTTTGGAGGCCAAAAGTTCTTTGGAAATTCTAAACCAAATCCAGCCGTAGGCTTACACTAAACCGAATCACTATAAATTCTTTGTGCAATTTCCTCTCTCTCCCAACTCTTTTTCATTACTTTTAATAGAATCATGCACACTGGTGAATATCATCATACCATTGATAATATTCAGACTCTATCTTCACTCAAATCTGATAATACTCAATTTGACTATTTTACTTCCGCATTAATTTGTCAAGTGTTCTTAAATCACTTATTCACCCCCCCTGGTGATATTTCTAGCTACATCAATAGAACAACATGATATTTTCTCAACACAAATGGTAAAAATGCAAAACGGAAGTTTTAAATAAATCCTAAGCCGAGGGCGTCTTGAACATGTCCAAGCAACATTCGGTCCTCAGTCCTCTGTTCCAGAACTTGTGGTAATATTCGTCGTAAGTGAAACTCCTGTAAACCGCAGGATGTTCGTGGTCAATCAAGCCCTGAGCAGGTCCAATTAGGGCTTCTGGGGATGGGCAATAAAACGTCGGGATGGAGATCCTCTCCGTGTTACAGTTCACCACTGCTCTGTGAAGTACGCTCTTGTACCTGTCATTGCTAATGACCTGATTCAAGCAACAATCATGTCCAATTCTTGGACTAGTTAGGAAAACAACTGATGAACTTGTGCAAAAAGATGGAATCAATCTTCATCGGCCAGAATAATTATGCCAATTTTGTTTCTTGCACTAAGCTAAAAGAGTCGCTACTTCCAGTTTTTAAGAATTGTTCTACCAAATTCTCCTCCTCATTAGCTTAGAGTCTCATACTTGGACATGGTCTAAAAGAATGTAGCCAAAGTACCTGCATTTGATCTCCTATGTTGACAATGAAGGTGTTGGGGATGGGATTGACAGCAACCCATTTTCCATCCCTAAGGACTTGTAAACCGGGCACGTCGTCCTGAAGAAGGATGGTGATTAAATTCGGGTCGGTGTGGCCCGGCAGCCCATAAGTGAGCTCGGGTTGTGGGCACGGTGGATAGTAGTTCATAGCCATGTGCTGACCATGCTTGCCCAAGTTCTTGTTTATGTATTCCCTTTCAAGCCCCAAGCTTTCTGATATGGCTTCCAACAGTTTGAGCACCAGTTGTCTCACTCTTGTGCAGTACTCACCCAACTCCTTCCTGCTAGTCAAAAAGATTGAACCAGCAATGCAGTTAAAGGGCGCCCGCGGATTACATCGGCCGAGACACTTGAAGTTCGGTTAATAAAGCGACAACTTTTAGGTGGGCTGTTTCATACTTCCACGACGTGGTGGTCATAATAAATCATTAGAAAGTACCATTTTCTTTTTCTGCACTGTGATTGGCCGACATCCCATTTGATTTGAATCAATATTGTCTGTTAGTGAAAAGTGTGCTCTCCCCCTTATTTTCTTGGGTCCTACAATTTTACTGTTGAGAGATTCTTGATGTTGCTATCTTTTTGTTTGGCAAAATATCAGACTTTAGAAACTATAGTGAGCAAGCTTTTAACTTTCCAAACTTCACCGGAGAAAGCTCATGAAATCCTCATGATCAACATGAATCTTCCATGGTTGAATATTACAAAGGTCATGTGCGTCTACAAATTTCCCTTTTTCTATTTAGAAGGAAGCCCTGACCCATATGGTAATTATCTTCGGCCTATGAAATAGTCATAAACCTTATGGATCAAATAAGATCGAGCTATAACTTGAATGTATGATCCTAATAGAAATTGCTTGCATGTGATGATAGGAATAATCAAACCCATTGTGCATTTTATAAAGATACACAAGCTCATTTTCTAACCACTAACCCATCTCAATCGAAAAGATGTATTAAAAGAAGGTATTACTTAATGTTGAACATTTGAGTCAAAATTAGCAAACCAGATGATGAGAATAAGCTTTGTTTATTACCTGAATGATGGAGGATTGGTAGGCCACTCATGCATGTACTCTTCAAGAGGGTAGCAATGGAGTCTCAAGAAGTCCCTCCAGTTAGACACCTTCTCGGTCTTGAGATTAAAGCTAGTCGAAAGCCTGGTCGATTTCGACGGGTCATCGGAGTAATTCTTCAGCCTCTCACTCTCCGGCAATTGGAAAAATTCCCTCGCTACATTCTGGATGGCCTGCACCATCTCTTCCGGTATCCCATGGTTCTTGATCTGCCGAAGAAAATGTTGGGCAGAATCACATGAGACAGAGCAAAAACTCATCATGGGATGATCAAATATCAAGTTCTAAGTGACACGCTTTTGCTTATTTAGCATTTTTAAGCCCACCCACAGCGTAATATACGAATGCTGTACCTGAAAGAAACCATCTTGTTGACATGCTTGACCAATCTGTCTGATAATATCATCATGGTTGGGACCAAAGAGGCCTTGGAGATCAATGAGAGGGATGGAGGAGGCATCTGAGGCCTCGACCTCAGCGAGGTTCGGGCGGTCGGCCTCGGGCCGGATGTAATTGTTGGGCACACGGTCGATGCCTGACGCGAGGTCGGTGAGCAAGAGCTTAGAGGCAGCTGAAGCCATATCGCTCAGCACTGCAAATCGTATGTTTTTTGCTGGACACAGAACTTTGTGGATCTCTGTATATATAGAGAAATTCCGTTTTCCACCTACCAAACATGACCAACCAGAAGGTTAATTGTGCGGAAGAAATTTGAGGTGTCGTGGACGAACACGAGCTAGAAACGCGAGACAATGAAACATTATTCTACAAAAACGAGCTGGAAAAACAAGGAGTCTTTTGATTTTTGTGGGAACTGAGTTCTTGTTATTTATGAAACGTGGCGTGTAAAAAGATTATGATTTATATGTCTCTTGCCATCTGCTCACCCCGTATTTAGCTTCCGACTGATTTTTTTAATCACCCTTTTCGTTGCCGACCTGATGTTCAATGTAAACGCGGATGTTGCAGTAACCCATGACTAGTGTTCGTCTCGGTAGAGCTTGCCCGCCACGTATAAATTGTACAGTGTTTCATCACGTTACATCAACGTGCTGTGGGGCACGTAAGAAATGCACAAGTTCCATCCGGGGACCGCTATCAATTACGTGTTTAGGCCATCCATTAAAATTAGAAACCTCCTCTTCCTCTAGAAAGATCGAGCTTACGCAAGTGAATCCGTCACCAACCCTACCTCAGCCAAAGTGGAATTAGTCTCGAGGCAGGTGGGCGCCGGTTCGGAAAGGAAGCAAGAGAACAATTCGTCCTATCTAATTCTTACCATAAAATCAACGCGGTGATGACGTGATCGTGCTTACATGGGCTCGCTGACGTCAACATTCAAATTGCTCTACAGATCAGAGCTGCAATAATTATGCCGACGAAGCCATTTGTTTGTCATTGTCTTTCTTTCGGTGCTCGTAGGTCCACGTGGGGATGACGAGATGGAGCGACGGTGACGGTGACGGTGACGAGAGATCTTCCTTTATTCCGAGTTTAACGATGAAAATGTCGAAAGAGAAAGGAGTGAAAAAGGACAATTTGTCCCTCCTTTTGATACTTAGCGGCAGAAAAAATTGACCCCATGTCGACGAATAAGAGCAAACATTTTAATATCTCGAGGTCGGCAGGGATTCGTCTGTAAATATGTAGATTCCACTTTGAATGGGAGCATGAGAGAGTAATAGAATGCTCCTGATAGCTTAGACCATTTTGACATGGGTGCATTGATATAATAATTGCTAATTTGGTATGATTTTCATTAATTTTATTGTATGATTTTTCAATTACATGAAAACAAATCGTTAAGTATAGTTTCCAAGCGTAATTTGAATACAAGACAAACTACAAAACAAACTAGAGTTTGTGGCTCATTTGTTACTATAATACTTGATGAATAAAGGGAAAAATGAAATTTGGTGGGGGCACTTGCCTCCGATAAGAATACTGGGACGTCATCTCTACTCTTGAACATTTTTCGATAAGAAAAATCGCTCGATGCACACTATTCGTCGATATTATGACAAATTTTCAAAATTTACATGCCTCCTTTGTTTTGAAGAAAGTTATAACGAAGCCTTATACCTAACAAACTTCGCAAAGGGACCGCCTAGACCTAAAGAATGGAAAAATGATTCCCATATACCCCATCACACCTTAAAACTTAGGTAAAGTTGTCCCACATGGTGTCTGCATCGGTATCTTTTGTCTAAACAAAAGGATCGTGACGTACATCCATCTCGTGCGAACTTTACTCATCTACTCAAACATTAACCCCTCTCTCCCTCTACCATTGTTCAACCCCGGCCATCGTCCTCCATAGCCGCTTGAAGCGACCATCCCCTTCTAGAGCGAGCACTACCAAACTCATTCTTGCCCTCTGTAGCCATCGTCTCAATTGACTTAGTCATTTGTACTTATTGCTCTACCATCCTTGTCTAGAGCGAGCGCCATTGTTGACACCAAAAAATACCAAAGTTCCCGAGTGTCGACTCGGCCTAAAGAGGCCGAGCAAAATACAGCAGGGGTGACATTTGCCAAGTGTTGAAGGTCCTCACTCAATATGTACAGCTAATCGACAAGCTAGCTAGTTTTAGCCGACGGGAATTATGGAGGGAAAACTAACTCCCATAACATGAGCGTCGGTAAGAGAGGCCTGACCCAGTTAACAAAGGGCCGCGACTAACACGACCTATGCTGAGCTGGAAACAGAGAAGTTATTTTGAGTAAATGGAGTGTACAATTTTGGATGCAGCCGTGAAGAGGTGAAATCAACGTAACCATCAGATTATGGGATCATGGATCTCGGAAGCCACTAACAATAGGAGCCAAGAAACGTGCATTATTGCAATCGTCGAGTGGTGGAACGAGGGGCTTCAGAAAAAAAAAGAGAAGATTATGATGGGCGTGAAACAAAGGAGATCACAACCATACTCGAGAAACTCAAACACTCTCAATGTTTCATATTCCTCAATTACACTCAGTATCTCATACAGTGTTTAGTCTCACAATTTCTCAGGATATAATCTCTCAATCTTATGAAGAAATTAAACAAATCTTACCACAAGATTTTATTGTCTTTAGCACTCTATTTCTTCAGGATGTAATTCACAATAAGTCACCTCTTGGATGCTCTTGACAACAAAGACAAGAGTGGGATCCAAAATATGAAACATATTCGAACTAGGTAACCACTTAAATAGGAAATCAACTCCAACTAAGAAACCATTAAATTAGGAAATCTATTCAAAATAGGAATCCTACTTGAATTAGGAACATTTCCTCTTCATGCTCAAACTCGAAACATATTTTCAACACATTCCAATACCCTTTTACATGGCTAGACACAATTCTCTCCTATCTTTGTACTTTTAATTTTCTCGTCGATTTGCGTTTCCTGTCCAGAATCAACGAAGAACTCTTCACATCCTTTGTTGATCGGTATATAAGTTTTAAATAACCCCAAGCTGAGGGTGTCTTGCACATGTCTAAGCAACATTCAGTCCTAACTTCTAAGTCCTTTGTCTCAGAATTTGGGAAAAGGACACCATAAAGTGCCAAAATTTTCAATTGGCGCTCATTTGAGGGTCATATATATATATATATATTTTGATCACTTGAGTGTCCTAAGGAAATTAAAGAATACATGCAGTGGTAAAGAAAGCTTTTACACAAGTGGTGTTATCCACCCTTGATATTAAGATTTAAACTATCCTTTCGTTGTCAACCATGAGAAATCGTTTCTTCTTTATCTTCATCATTCACCACCCAACAATGCCGCTGCAATCGCTCATCAACGTGACCACCCGTAGTCGCTCGTCACTATCGCCACCAAATCACTGTGTGGTTACCACCATAATCTCTCTCTCAACAAAGCTCTGCTGTGATCAAGCTAGCGATAGACACCGGGACTAAAATAGACTAAAAGATGACTTCCGTGGAGGAGATGGGCAACCTTCTTAGATAGGACGATAGCATTATCTTGATTGAATGTCCTTTTTGTCTTGTACAGAGGTATACTGAGTATATGAGCAAAAAATAAAAATAAAAATAAAAATAGATAACACAAGGGGAGGGTTTGCTTTATTATTATTATTATTAATTGAGGGGAAGTTGCCTTTTCATCGTGAAATTGATTAGTTAGGTAAGGATTTGAAAAGATTAGATGGTCTGTATCTTTCTATGAACCTCAATAAATAAGTAGGAGGATAGGTAAAGCATGGCCTCTCGAAAGTCTACTCGGGTCTTCACCCAACCTTTAGGCCCGATAGTATATGATCTTGTTTTTTCCTCATAGCACAATAACGGTTTGCTGTTCTTCCCCCTACAAATGGGTAGCATCAACTACCATAAGATATGTCCAGGAGCCAAAGGCACCTTCCGTATCCATAATCACAGTCGATTTCCTTCTAACAATGACAGAGTCTAACGTAGCCGAGGAACAGAGGTGAAGAAACCGACGGTGCGCAACTCCGGTACTCATCTTTTGTTTTTCCAGAAGCATGTGTTCCAATGAATCAGCCTAATATCAAGGCTCAACCTACTTGAGCTAGAGGGGCGACCAACCAATGTCCTTGGGCAATTTTCTTCTAAAGGAACACCTTTCTAGTTTTCAAAGAGAGATACCGTACAGAGTTGAAAATGTGCTCCCGTTTCCTTTTCTTCTCCAAGAAAATGCCTTCAAATGTGACTTTTTTTTGGGCCACATTTCAAATCCGACTTGGAGGGCCTTGAAATGTCAAATTCAAATTCAAATTCAAACTTAGGCAAGTAGAAGTAATGCGGTTGATTAACTAGTACCCCACGTGGCTACCTTTCTAGATTCTCGAATGCCTAGATTCATTGCCTAATCTGGTCCCTCCAAGATATTTTGATGACATTAAGGTAAGGACTTTATCGGAGTTTACACGTAAGTGAACCAGACTTCTCAAGCAACAACAACCTAGAAAGGGATTAGGGGGTGAGGACGCTAGTACCATAGGTGTGGGGTTCAACTCCCGCGCTCTGCAAAGAGCAAAAGCAAAAGTCACATAGATGAGAATTAGAAATAGGACAGACAAAAAAAAAAAAAAAAACCATCTAAGACACCTATTTGAGACACCAAACATTAGTTGTCTGGTTGGTTTTGTAAAAAGCCTACCAATAAGGTAAAATCAAATGAAGAAAGGGATATTTTTCAAGGCTATACTGCACCCATGGTGACCAATCTTTGTTTATGCATCTATAGGCGCATAAACAAGGGCATAGACCATACTTTGAGCTCCTAAAAATAATAGAATTTGAAAGCAAGAGAGGAAGTACGAGATGCAGATTCTACTTCGTGGCTCTGAATCAATGGCTCGAGTCAATGTGCCTGATTGAACCTGCAGGCCACGGCTCAAAACCAGGGGCTGTGGAGAAAAGCCTTCGACTGCGATTCCAGAAGTGGGCTAGTTTATCGCGAAGCCTGGGGGAGATACAGTCGATAAAACCAGAAACATGCAAAGCCTGAGGCATGCGCCGATACTCAAGATTTTGCCTCCATGGTAGATGTCTAACAGTATAGGCATCTTCTCCAGAGGAATACTAAGTATACCTGATATGGAAGCTCCCAAAGACACCAGCAGCTCCAAAAACCAGTGGGACATCACGCGGAAAACCTCAAAGGCGGCTCTCCGAATGCCCTTTTACAATGGACATCTTGAGTTTCCAATGAAGCAATCACACCACCTACGTTCATGTCGTATCAAGCAGAAGATTATGATCTGCCATCAGATGGCAGATCTAAGATTTAGCTGCGTGCTGCAAAACAAGAAGAAAGGAAATCCTTCAAATCTTTCGAAGTGGAGGAGTTGGAGGGCAATCTTGCTGCAAAGGAGCTGGACTCGCGTTAATGACTATAAAGCGCAGTTTGGGCGTGTTATCCAGTTTAAGGTGTACTGACTCACAAATTGGCCCAATGTACGATCCAAGTCAGGTGCAGATTAGTGGAAAGAGGTAGGTGTTTGGAACTCAAGGAAATTAAACTGCACATCGAAGAAATGGAGGGAATGCAAGTCACTAAAAGGAAAAGCTTGATAGTTCTCGATCAAGCTCTTAACCGCTCAAGGACTACAAATCAGGCTAAGATGAAAGAGGGAATACTTCTCTATGAAAGCCAGAAGAGTTAGGCAAAAAGGTTTGAAGGAACGTTCGCCAATGGCTTAGATGCATTGACCGAAGCAGTGTTTTCACTGCTTTTTTTGTCTAACCAGTTCATAATCTAGCACTAGCCCCGATGAAATTTCACCGAAGAAGACCAAATGATAATGAACATCAACCAGCACCAGCATTTCAGCTTAAAAAATTTTAATTCACAAATAATTGATGAAAGTACAGACTCTGCTTCGCTCATGGGTGAGAATTAAAATGTAAGAATTTAAGTCATCTAATCGACAAATGTTCCGATAAAACGGAAATCCAATATCAGACAATTCCTGCACCATATGACTTGGTGATATAGCAGCCTTAACATTCTTCAAGAATAAAATCTGTAGCGAAATTTCAACGAGGGGCACTAAACATAGCTCTGCTAATGATACCAGTGGCCTCAATATAGCGTTCCACGCACCTAGAAATGCAACTACTTTCGCTTCCACTCAAACTTGATCCTGGCTTAGCAATGCATTTTTCGAAGCACTTTCCCCGAACAGTCTGCACAAAAAAAAAAATGAAAACAGGAAACGTAAATCATGAGAATAAAACATAGCAGAGACATAACGGTGGCAGTTTACACAAGCACTACAACAAGCACCCACATTCAAGTACTAATTCATCACACATAAAGCTACCACTAAAACCAATAGAAACTCACACCCATCTGCCTTCTTCCCCTAGTTCAAGATTCTTTGATGTGACAACTCTTAAAACAAGTACATCAGACCCTGATTTTCCTTCTTTTAATGTTTGAATTTCAATCATTCTACCTCCATACGTCAGGTCCACCCACTTTTAGGTTCATCCTACTGTTGGTAATATTCTTCCTACTGTCTTTTGCGTGAACCGAGTGCCAAAAACAGAATGCAACTTCTTTTAGAAGTAGAGAGTGTTCGGTGTAACTTTTTTGTAGTAGCTACAGTCAAGAAAAGATGTGCTTCAACTTTTACAAGGTGTTTAGCAAACACCCCACAGCTACTGTGTTAACACAGCAAATTTTAAGATACATGCGTCCTATTTTAAGGTGCTATAATTTGAAAATGTGTTTCCAAACGCTCATTAGTGCAATGATTACAGCCACACCAAACTAACCTAAGTGCACACTTGATTTCAAAACGCATTCAAATATGTAATTTCCTCATCGAAGCACAATACCCCTCTTGAACTTGCACTATGGCTCCTCCAGTGCAAGTCCTGAAGAAGATAGTCCCTAGCTGGTTCTAGGTGCTTCAATTACATTATATAATCATAACAATATATGGACAAAAAACTAATTCAAAAGTCAACCATTTTCCTCAAAAAAATAATTATACACTTGAAAAGAAATTAATTGCTCAACTAAATGTTGTAAAAGTAACCGTTTGACTAAATTTCAAAACAACCAGAGCATGCCAAAATCTACACCGTGAGCACAGAAAAATAGAACCAGATAAGACTCAAGAGCGAACACTTGCCTTGGAGGTTTAGACATTCCACCAGTTATACAGAGTTTGAGAAATGAATTATTCAACTAAATAGTGTAAAAGTAACCGTTTGACTAAATTTCAAAACAACCAGAGCATGCCAACATCTACAATGTGGGCACAGAAAAATAAAACCAGTTAAGACTCAAGAGCACACACTCGCCTTGGAGGATTAGAAATTCCACCAGTTATACAGAGTTTGAGAAAATTTAGTGTGTATTTCAATCCATACGATCTTAACATGAACTATAGATCTGAGAGTGTAGCTGAATAAACCCGCTGGTACCATGCACACAAAAGTCAAAAGCTCTTACAGAAAAATGAGCAAATGGGATAGACAAAGCATTGAAAGAACTCTGAAGACCATATGTGTGTATTCCACATAAAATTCAGATTCAGATTGCTTTGATTCCGTTTACCCAGCCATGTCTAGAGAGCATAAGAAGGAGGAGACAACAAAGTTCTGAAAAAGTCCCTTTCAAAACAACTATGTAGCTCTGCTCGAGCTAAGCAACTAACAGCCCACGATGTCCACTGGACTCCAAGCATTGGCAAGCATAGACAGGTTCCGTACTTTAAACCAGAAAGGCCAACTGCTCTACATGCAGTAGTATGTACTGAACAGGATGCATGTGGGAGGGAATCGACACTTAAAGTGTCAGAGAAAGAAGCCAACACTGAGGCTCCGTTTGTTTCGCGAAAAATGAATGATTTGAAAAACGTTTTTCTAAAATGATCGCTTGTATTTCTTACAAAAATGAATAAATGGAAAGTATTTTCATCGTTTACGAAAAAGTTGAGACATAAATTGTTGCCGATAATGACAACACAATTCTTCGACTAATTCTTTTACGCAATACAAGTAATCATTTTTAGGAAAATGTTTTCCATATCATTCACTTTCTGGGAAACAAACTGAGCCTGAAAATTAACAAAGCCAGGCAATCGAAGGCCAATTGCGATAACCTTCAAATTCACACATTTTTCTCTATCTTTACTTTGCAACCCAAACACTTGGTTTTCTTTTTTCCTTTTTTTTAGTGGGTGTAAGTGTGACGAACTCCAAAGGAAATTGCACAGACGTATTACATCGATATCTGCCAAGTGAAGCTTGATTGAGGTAAGGTGATCGAATGTTCGAAAACAGAGTCCTCCCCCATCACCGGATTGAAATCTCGAGATCAAGACCTTCTTCACTGACAAACTGAAGCTGTAACTAATGCAGATGATGGAATAAGGTGAATGAACCCCAGAGACTGATACTCATAAAGTAGATCACCCAACATCATAACAATTAGTGCCAGAGAAATTCCACCCAGGGAACAAAATCAACGCAATTACCAACAAAATACCACAAAAAGAACACACAGAACGCAGTGAGAGAGAGAGAGAGAGAGATTGACCTCAAGGAACTCCTCGGCGTAAGCTTGAGCGAGCTGGGTCTTGAGTTGGTCCATGAAATCATCAGTTGAGAATTGGGAAGACGAGGAACCACTGGAGGGTGATGAAAAAGAGTCCATCTCTCTCTCTCTCTCTCTCTTCTGTGTGAGGAAGGGAGCTTCGGCTGGTTATCAACGGAGGAAACGTGTAAGCCCTACAAAACCCTGCTCATAAACCCTAATGGTTTCCCCTAAACAGAGAGAACGGGGCAAGCGGTGCGGTCGGTGTCGGAAACGGGTCGGCCAATCCACCCGACCGATTCAACTTTGAATTTGGGCCTGTGGATCAACTGACGGGCCTAAATAGCCAGGTCGCAAAATCCTTGGACAGGACTGTGCATGACCAAAATCTTCTTCACATAATTTTCTTCCGAAGAAACGATCCGAGCTTCTATGGGATGGGGTCCAGAAGGAGGCAGCTCGGCCGGGTCCGTCCATCGCGCTTCGAGCTCCGGCATGGACAGGACGGAGCAGACCTCTTCGCAATCGTGACCGGCCGCTCCGTGTGTGGAAGAAGAATTGGGCTAGGCTCCAACTCGAGTAAACCATTTTCTATGGGGTAGAATCTTATTACTTGGCATCTTTTACATCATTCCGATTCTATGTACTTAAGGCAATCGGGCGAGGAGTGGCAAGAAGTGCTAATACTTATGCAATTTTTTGGGTTTGTCAAATGAGTAAATTTACATGTACTAAGGTCATGTAAAGGAGTAAATCCTGTAAACGGGCGATGCCGAAAGCTTCGATCGCCCGACCTAGCAACTACATTTCCCACGGCGTCGACTGCCGGAACAAATGAAATGATCCGAGGGTTAGGTAACCCTTCCAACTCACTTCCCTTTGGGGGTGTAAACCATCATGTGCCTCCACAAAGATCCGTTCGTTTCTCTCACTATTCAACAACTTCTCTCTCTTTTTTTTTTTATATATTTCTCTTAGCACCCACACCTAGCTAAACTCAGATGCAAACGACAGCGACATATGTACAGCCACGAAATGCATGAAAGCACGAAACCAGACAAAAATAAGCTGATTATAAAAAATGAACCCGAACCGATAACATGGGGAAATTAACCACACCCATCAAAACAATTTAATAAAAAAAATAAAAAAAAATAAAGAGAGAGAGAGAGGGGTTCATGGTGTTGGTGGTCCTAATGGAGTGAAGAGGATTGTCTTTTGGATGGGAATGGGTCGAGAGAGGAGCGTGTGGTCCTGTGTCTAATACTAATAGCTACCCACGAGCTACTATTTAACTTAGCATCATCGATGCATCATCCTTCTATGGCAAACTCCATCCATTTTCCCTTTTTCTTTTCTATCTCCCCTCCTTTTCTTTTTGTTTTGTCTTTTTAATTAGCTAACGACCAAGCTCGAGCGATCGGTCCTCTATGTTCTCATTCTAAACCGAAACGCACGTTGATATCTCATGAGAAGTTGCGGAGCTTAGAGTTGCAGCGGAAGAAATCAATCTCCCCCTCTTTCCCAACACTCAAAAAGTAAAGTCGATTTTGCACTAGTTGGCGAAGGAATTATTATTAGGTGTGATTCCTACTCGCTATGAAATGCAACTAACAAAAGGCAAAATGCAGAGAAATTGTGGGTTTTTGGGGGGCCAAAAAAGCAAAATAATGAGAAAAGAGAGGAATGGGGGTGGCCTCTAGAGATAGGGAGGGGTTAACCCTAGCAATGACTAAGTGGCTTAAATAAGAGGAAGCAATCACTACATGTGTCAGCTTACTTGATTGGACTTATTCTAGGTTGAAGGTTTTTAGGAGCCTAGGAACCGCCCATGTACAGCTATGTGATCAACAGCTAAATATTTGGTAATAAAAACTACCCATTTGAGTCATGTTGGTGTATAATCAATTGAATCATTACCTTAGAAAAATATCATTACCTTAATAGCCTCATCTCTAATCTTTACCAAATGATTATAAATAGATTAATCAGAACTCAAGTGTATAGGTATATTCTTGCCCGGTCTTCCTTGCATGGCTCGAGCAAATCTTATGTACCACACTTGCACACATGCTTGTTGAGATTCTCTGCTTCATCCTCTTGGTATTAGAATAGTGGGAAAAAGGAGAGAATATATTGTAGGCTATGCTAATTCGAAGCTTCGGTTATTGCTTAGCAACATCGTAGTTACTTGAGTATTTATTGAAGGTACAAGTTAGAAAACGGCGTGAAAGAAGTTGGAAAACCCTAGGTCAAAAATTGAGCTGATGCAAAAAAAAAAAAAAA
>BCNH02000004.1:16236894-16252549 GCA_001662345.2 Metrosideros polymorpha var. glaberrima | reverse complement strand
GGGGGGGGGGTGAAATGGCTGGAATTTATCTCTCATTTAATGGACAAATGCGCGGTGAAAAATGAGGGGAAAAGAAAAGAACTAAGCTTCTAATCTCTCTTCAACTTGAATGTTTAATATTAATATTCCCTAACTAAGAGAAGAAAAGTTGATAAAAATTGTAAAATAGCCCCCCACCCCCAACTTTTTCCTTTTTTTTGTAATTTCACTCCAAATGAAGCTTTTATATGGATAATGAGAGAGAGAGAGAGAGATCGCACGAGATGTGACAATTATGGGCTAGATAAATATCTGTAGGTGTTGAATAATTCCCAATAATTCATATTAATATTATGTACCATACTAGTTATGAACATATATAGGGATTCACTGCCTATTAACCAAGTGGGCTGCATAATTTATGAGGAGCATTTAAGCCTTATAATTACTACCTAGATATGAAAAAGGAACGGCGGTAAATAAAGGAAGGTTTTTATTTCAGGGGCTAGTAGGACAATCCTAAAAAAAAAAAGTTAGTTAATTATTCAAGTAGTATCTAACAATTTCTCTATAGGTATTGCTAGTAATTATGATTGCCTTGTAGACTAAAGATTGCCTACAAGTAGCTCCCTCATAGAGAACGACATATGGGGGCCGGTAAGATTTTGAAAGGAAACTTTGGTCATTTACCCGAAATAAAAAATCAGGGTTGTTTAGACACTAACAAGCAAAAACAACAAATTCATGTGTAGATTGAACCTTGAATTGGATTTACTTCGAATACTAATCCTCCTTTTATTTTGCGAAAAATGAATGATTGAAAAATATTTTTTTTAAAACGATCGCTTGTATTCATTGAAATAATTAGTCAATAAAAAATATTTTCATTGTCGACAACAATTTACATCTAAACATTTTCATGAATGGTGGAAATATTCTGGTTCATTTATTTTTGTAAGCTATACAAGCAATCAATTTTAAGAAAATAATTTTCAAATCATTTATTTTTTGCGAAACAAAAGAAGCCTAAATTTCCAAAGATACCTCAATATTCCGTAAGTAAGCATGACACAAAAAAAAATCTCAACAAACTTTTTTCAACATAGAAGATCGATCAACTTTCTTGATTCTTGCACCTCATCGGTTCATTCAGCTAAATAAGTGGAAAAAGTGTCAGAAAAGTCATAAATCTAGTGCATTGATGCCAAAATTTAGTCATAAACCTTTTAAATGTGCAAATTTAGTCATAAACCTTTTGACATAGAGCCAATTCAGTCATTCTGACTAATTTTGGCTGGATTTTGTTGACATGGATGTTGGCCGTTGACGTAGACATTTTAAATATTTTTAATTAATTAATTTTTTATTTTATTTTTTCCTCCTCTCCTTCCTTCCTCTATGCTCCGGCCAAGCTATTCTCCGGTGCCAGTGAGGGCCCTTGCTGATGCCACCTTGGCCTAGGTGAGGCCAATCTTGCCTAGGCTAGGCGGCGTCGCTAGGCACCTCGCCTAGGCCAAGGTAGCATTGCCGGACCTCGCCTTGGCCCAAGCGACGCCTAGCGATCGCCTGGCCTGGGCGAGGCCGCCCCTCGCCCAGGTCAAGGTGGTGCCAACAAGGCCGCCCTCGCCGGCACTAGAGGACAGCTTGGCCGGAGCACAGAGGGCAAAGGAGAGGAGGAAAAAAAAAAGAAAGGAAAAAAGAAAAGAAAAAATAATTAAAAATTCGAAAAAAATTAAAATATTATTTAAAAATGTCCACATCAACGGCTGGTCGGTGTCCAAGTTAGCAAAATTTGGCAAAAATTAGTCTGAATGACTAAATTGGCACAAATGCAATATGTTTAGAACTTTTTAAACACTTTTCCCGCTAATATGAAGTTTAAATTCTCGCTTTGAACATTCAGACAGATCGATTAACCGTCATTTATGGGTTTGATCAATTTATCATTTCTTTAAATCTCATCAATTTATGCTTGACCGCTTGTTTAAAAAACTTAAAACTATCATAGAAAACTTTAGACGATTAGTAAAAGTTGGGAGCACGGAAAATTAAACTCGAGATTTCCAAATTTGTTCTAAAACCTCATATTTGGAAGAAAAACGTGCAGGCCATACCTTATTTTCAAAAGACATTGTAGGTAATCATATTCATTGAAGTGACCAAGAGCGTGTGCCCAATCAAATGCCTTTACAGGATGCAAGACAGAGAAACCATGCATTGGAAGGCACAATTTGGCATCATAGAGAGAGCGCAAGTTGTTCAGAAATTAAGGCCACTTGGCCTTTCGTCTCTTCGAAAGTCAAAATGCTCATAATTAAGATTATAAATGGTTAATTATGTCTAGCCATGGATGGTTCCCTTGCCTTGATTACTTCGATAAATGTAAACGTCACTGGTATCAGGAGAGGTGACGAGAGCAGCATTACTCCACTCGAGATTGGTAATTGAAACTAGCATAAGCGCATTACTATATTTGTTTCAGGATTATCGATGCCCTAATGTCAGGGACATAAAATGGCATCTCGTTCGCCCAATGTGCTTGTACCGTAGCGAATACAAGTCAAAGCAGCTCCAAGTCCGAGGCTCAACCTCCGTGGCCGTCGAGCCCTCTAGATTAGGAGGTGATGGCTCCTCCGTATAGCTGCTAAGCTCGACTGCGTCAGAAGGTGAGGAGAGAGAGAGAGAGAGGCGGCGTGATAACGGGGGTGGTGGCGCAATCTGGAGCAACGATAAATGAGGATGTAAATTGTAGATTTTAGAAATTGGGAGTAAAAGTAAATGCGGAAAATGGAAAAGGTATTTGAGATTTTACCAACTAATCAATATGACTATTAATGGAGGCTTTAGGACATGCAACCTCTCAATCCGTCTAGGCAAAGGACAATTTCAAGGGAGCTAGCAATTTAGGACGCAAATGATAGCTATTTTGTTTATCTTTTTTGCTAGTTTTATGTTCCCAAGAACATGTTTGGAGCATAAATTTGTTTAGTAATGCAATTTCATTTTTCTATGAGATAAATTTTTAGCCCAAAAATAGATTTGAAATAAAAATGAGAAGTCAAAATTTTCTATTTTTCTATTTTTGGAATGGAACATAAATAAAAACTCCTCTCTCTCTCTCTTTCTCTCCGTCGATCATCGGCCACTGCCACCAATTGTCGGCCGCTCGCCTGTTGCCGATTATCAAACGAATTTTTGTTCCGAAAACATAAATTTTATGTCACGATCAAATGCGTATTTCTGCTTAGAAACTTGTCTAGGGAATAAAAATAGAAAAATATATTTCTAGCTAGAAATGGTTTCTGAGAACAAAATGGTTATCATTCGCACCCTTACGGTCGCCACGGAATAATTGTCCAAAATTTTTTTAACGTATTGTACGGCAGCCAATTCAGTTATAAATATTTCAATTGTGCCAATTTAATCATAAATTTTTTTACGATTTGCCAATTTAGTCATTTTGTGTCAATTTAGTCCTAAACTTTTTAAAGATTTGCCAATTTAGTTCCAAACTTATTATTTGGATATTTGACCAGAAGAATTACATTGACAAATCGTCAAAAGGTTTTGGACTGAAGTAGTAAATCATTAAAAAAATTTATGACTAAAGTGGTATTATTAAAAGGCTTAAGGCTAAATTGGCAGATCGTCATAAAGTTTAGCACTAAATTGAAATAATTGAAAGGCTTAGAATTGAATTGTCCTTCGTACAATAGGATTAAGACTTCTTGGACAATTTTTCCTGGCCACGGCTGTGCTGCCAGAAGTTTGGTTTGATTTATAAATATCCATCTGCATCCATTGAAATTTCCATGAGAAATCATGCATGCATCTTGTCGCTCCCGCGTTCTCAGCCTGGATTTTCCACTTCCCTGAACATATCCCTTCAAGCTAAAGCTCAACGTCTAGCACTAGGTCCAAAAAGGACCAGAAAGTTATATCGGAAGCACGTGCCAATCTACGCAGCTCTTTCCACAATGCATGGTTGAAATTTCCACGATAAAGGGCAAAATGAAGTATACAAAGTACCTGATAATCAATAGCATAAGATCCTGACCTATATATTTATATGCATGGCACGAATATTGATCTTAGCGTATACATACATGAGAGCACATTTGTGACTCATTTTACTCATGCTAATATTGCTCTGCGAAATGTCAGGGACGAGAAGATTGGACTGTCACTTCCTTGGGAGAGCATACATGACAAGGAGAATAGAAGGGCCGTACAGTTTGGAAGGGACTAAGATGGATATATTATATAGTCGGGGCATGAAAGAATACATTAAATGTGAGGAGACATCTCACCATCATGCGACTTCATAAGTTAGGTGATCATTATAAATTACTCGACCTCCCTTTTGGGTCCGGCCCCTTATGAAAGTATACACCTTTGTTGCTACATATCATATTAATTCGATTTTTCCTCAAGTTGAGACACACGTTTGGGAATAGCATCTTATGACTTCTAAATGATTGGCCACCCATGCTGGTCAATTCCATGTTTGATTTGAGACCCTGGGTTGATTGGATTGACCGGATCCAATTAATAGTTTATGGTAAATTTGTCACAAATGTACTAATTTGAAATTTTTCATAGTCAAAAAATTAATTTGGGATAAATTTTTTCACATGTATACTGATTTGGGATTTTTAGTGGTAAAAAAATTAGTTTGGAGTAAATTTGTCACATGTGTACAAGTTTGAGGTTTTTCGTGATATTAACCTTTAATTTATTTATTCATTTGGCCTTTTTTGACATTGTGAAGATGTGGAGGGCTTCTTTATTGGGGCTTTTCCATGATCTCCTCTTATCAATACTATACTTTAATCCAGATGGAAATTGAGTACTAGCGCTTATATGGGAAGTTATCATACTTCCGAGAAAGATTGAATTACCCAAAATTGAGTAGGTGGGCAGCAAAGTGGATTGATGAAGATTCTTTTATTCAACGCAAAGTGCTCGTTAATTAAGACTTGCTTAGAATTGATCACTAATTAGGGGGAAAAAAAAGATTTAACCAACGTTCAGATACTATAAAAATAGAGCCTCGGGTTGAACAAAGTGAGAATTTTGTAATGATGATAACTAGGGAGATATTGCAGTGGTTATAAGCGAGGAGAGAAGGTCGAAGATGACTGGATCCATGTTTGACGGGACTCTTTACAGATTGGACTTGGAATTTGGGGGAAATCTGGTTGGTCGAACATCTCGTTCTAATGACATCGTACCCACTAGTTACATATTGTACTCTTCTGTCACGATCATATTTGCTAGGTGGGAATGCAATATTGCCACCGGCATCCTAAGATCCACGATACCAAAGTGTATCGAATCACGTGGGAATATGATTTTGTTTGCGGTGATAGTCTTTGTAAAGTGAATAACGTGATGGGTGTGTTTCCGTCCGACTCATGTGGGATCTATATCGATCGGCTTTGGTTGGCCCAAAAGAAAGTAGGATGTACCTTAGCTTCTGCTTCTTACGTGACAAATTTGATAATAGATCCACAGGCTACTTGCAATTCGCCTTGATAAAGCTATGTCAAATTCGAATTTCCACAGCAGCCATTTACAGTTTGTAAACCTCTTAGGAGTCGGCGCGGTTGGTTGGGCGTCAGGGAATTTCCAGCTCGGAAATTGGAGGTCGCCTGTTAACCCCACCATCTACATGCAAGCCGCTCTAAATCAGGGTCACCTGTGTTGTACAAATCAAATGCCCGGACTTGAACAGTTGACGGCACTTGAAGAGTGTTCTATGTGAATTTTCAAGTAGCCAAGTCTTTGCACCTTAGCCCTAGAATTATAAAAGGATATTACGGTCCGTCGCATAAGAGTAAAGCTATTGCTCGAGTTGGAAATAAAGTGTTTTTTTACTAAACACTATTTGGCTTTAGGGTAAAAGCTACCAGCTTATATAGGGGCATCGGAAAATAAGGACAACTCCACCATTATTTTGGTAGGAACACTCTTGGGACGGGACTAAACGGTCTCGAAGGTCTGTGATAATTAATCAGTAGAAGTATAACAGTGGGAACTTTGGTAGTTTAGGGAACCTTGGCATTATTGATGGCTCCTACTCCACTTAATTTCCCTGAAGAGAAATAACTCAATAATTTACATAGAGAATCATTTGAGATTATAATGACTGTGTAAAGCAATCAGGATGTACGTACCTTTGTTGCCCTAACAAATAATTGGCATTACCATTACATAATTCATCAATATTTTTTTATTTATTTTAAAACTAAAGAAACATTTTTTTTAATTGAGTTTGTTTGATATACAAATACTTAAAAGCATTTCCATTTGTAATCAAGCACGACTTCAAAAGAGTACTTTTTTGTTTTGTTTTGGTCTGTCCTATCTCTAACTCTCTTCCCTCTTTTAGATTTTCGCTCTTCCTCTTTGTAGATGGTTTATACTCCGTAACTTGAGAATTCCGAAAGTCTACATTTTATACCATGAAATATAGCTCTATAATGGGAATATAAAAAAAAAGCAACTACGAAAAACTAGAGGGTACATAATATAGTTTTCTTCCCGAGTAATTCCAGCATAAACCGGAGGCGTAAACAAAGTTTTACACGAGCGGTGTTATTAACCCTTAATTTGAGGGTTTAATTAACCACTCTCTCACCAACCCTCAAATTAAAGGTGATTGAGACCGTTTATGTAAAATTCTCTTTACACTTATGGTTTATGGTCCAATTTTCCCTCTCTTTGGGTTCGAGCACATTGCGTATACGGTCTTGAAATGGCAACGTGCAAGGTTTTGAAACTAAACTGCACAAAAGTGCAGCTAAGGGATAAGCTAATGACGATCTTTTCAACTAAGCCGAAAAGAGAAATGAACAATTTTTATCCAAACTTTTAACTCTTATAGTCTTCTTGTATATTGCATGCTAATTACATCACGTGTATCAAGCAAGACTTCACTTATAAAAAAGAAGACGCCATCCATTGATATATACTCGAATCTAACAAACGGTCTGGCATGGCACATGACATCATGAGGACCACAACCCCTCTTGTCCAGAACGCTTCTAGGCATTTATCTAAATTCCTCTCATACATTTGGAAATATATCCCTTTATATCCATGGAAATCCTCAGAGAAAATAACACGAATTCCGCTCTCATTTAATGTGACTTTTTGCATCCCGCAATTAGGGTAGGTACATGCTGTCCATGCTCTAGCTAATCAAGAATTAAATCCCAGTGAGCAGTGATTGATATTTCAACAGGCTCGCTCCTATGTAGGGGGTGACTAAAAGTACAATACGGGCTCTGGTTCTCATATGACAGCATGCTTCTGAATCTGCAGGGGACCTTAGGCTTTATAATCCAATTCGTTCCTATCTGCTTAGTCACACACCCACAAGGGTAGAGAAATGGGAGAGAAAGAGAAAGAGAAAAAGAAAAAGAAAATGGTCCTGCCTAAAATTAATAAGTTATGAAGTCTAAACCCTAACAGTACACCCAGTTAGATAACCGGAATTAGTACAACCAATTATTAATTATTGCACTGTTCTTAAATACGAAGCCAAATACAGAAAGAGACCAGGAAAAAAGTGAAAGGAAAAAGGGCAAAAACAAGTCCGAATTGAGCAAGAGCGCCATCAATTACAAGCTCGTGCTCTCCAAAAACAGCCTGGCCCCTTTTATCACAAAATCAAAACCTGAGCAACAAGAGCAAATTAACAAGTGAGATAACCATAGTTAATTGCAGAAGTTCACACTTTACACACACACCCTCCTCCTTCAAGACGATGACAGGGACAAGTTCACATGAACCCAACCAGATGATAAATGAGGTCCCTACACGTATAATCTCTCTCTGTCTCTCTCTCTCTCTCTCGTTCTCTCTAAAAGCAAGATAAAGAATTTAATCGAGAAAGGAGGAGGAGAGAAATTTGCCTAACTTGAGAAGCTTCCAGGGACGCACCTCCTGTGATCTAATCACAACCATATGATTTCCCCTCTCTCTCTCTCTCTCAATGTCTTTGAGTGTGAGTGTCTAATCTATCCTTTCTCACACTAACTCCACTTTTCCAAGAGGTCAACAGCACTAAGAGCAACTTCAACAGTTGCTCTGTGTGTCCGTGTGAGTGAGTGTTTCAGACGTCCATCTTAGATGTGCCAATTGGTTTCGCGTTCGACTCCTCTCGTGGGTCAAACCGGAAACCGCGGTGCGTCGCTGTTACAAGAGTTTTGAAGCTCCATCTCTTTCTTGGGAAGCTCTCGGCCTCTCCTCCCCCCAGATTCTTTCCTTCTGTCTCACCAGGATCTTTACCCTAGAAGAAGCACGACAAAGGTGGGTCCACGGTTAATTTGACCCATTTTCTTGAATTGGGTTTTTGGTCTGGTTTGCCTCAGATCCAGAATCTGAAGATCGATTTGAATTTTGGTGAAGAGAGAGAGAGAGAGAGGGGGGCATGGATTTTAGAGAGGGTTTTGCGGAGTTCGAAGAAGCCCAGGTTGTCAAAGGTAAGCCAAACCCTTTCTCTTACTCGTCCTCATCGTCTTCACCCTCTTCTTCCACTTCTCATCACCAACACATGAGAGGCCTCTTTCCTGTTGGCAACGTCAATAATGGCCAGTGGGACACCGAGATGGGATCTTGGTTAGCCCACAGATTCGACCGCGAAGCTGACGGCCGCTTGAAGCCCGAGTTCATGGACGTATCACCGCCTCGAGATGACGAGGATTCGCGTCCGCACGAGAGCTCGGCCGCGACCCCAGCTGCTCCTGCACCGCCGGTTGAGAGGGAACACATGTTTGATAAGGTCGTCACGCCGAGCGACGTTGGCAAGCTCAACCGCCTTGTCATCCCGAAGCAGCACGCTGAGAAGTACTTCCCGCTCGATTCCTCAACTAACGAGAAGGGCCTGCTCCTGAACTTTGAGGACCGCAATGGGAAGCCATGGCGCTTCCGGTACTCCTACTGGAACAGCAGCCAGAGCTATGTGATGACGAAAGGGTGGAGCCGATTCGTGAAGGAGAAGAAGCTGGACGCTGGGGACATCGTCTCGTTCCAGCGCGGCGTTGGCGAGTTTGGCAAGGACCGTCTCTTCATCGATTGGAGGCGGCGGCCTGAAGCCCCAGACCCGCCCCCGATGGCCACCTTCCAACTCCCAGGCCCCTTCTCATTCCATCATCGGGGCTCGGCGACAGGTGTCCCATGGGGCCCTTTGCTATTGAGGCCCGGGGCAGCTGCAGGTGCAATGCACATGTCCGCGAGGGACCACTTACAAGCGTCGCACCTGGGTCCATACCGGAACAGTTACGGAGGTGGCGGTGGTTATGGTTATGGTTATGGGAATGTGGTGAGCTTGAACGCTTGTCCGAACTCGTCGTCGGTGTATTACCAGCTCAGATCGAGCATCGGTGCAGGCACAGCCCCGAGGCAAGTGTCCGCTGGGATGGTGCAGGTTCATCAAGGTGGGGGAGGAGGCTCCGGGGGGAACGAGCCTGTGGTATTCGATTCGGTGCCCGTGGTCCAAGGAAAAGTTACAGCCAAGAGGCTGAGGCTGTTTGGAGTGAACATGGAGTGCCCGATTTCGGAGTCCGAGGACGAGTGCCGTATACTGTCCTCAACCTCTATATCACATGCTTCAATCTCATCGCAAACCCACCAAACGTCCTCCTCTTCTTCACAGCAGCCTCCTCTCCAATTGAGGCTATACAAAGGCACGCCATTGCCGACCATCCAGGCCGAGTTCTTGAACAAGGGCAAGGCTTCAGTCTCGCCATCGTTGGACTTGGATATTTGAAAGAAGATGACCCAGAAGGAATTGGCATCACATCGATTGGTTTTGGTTTATGTTGTCAATTCATAGTATCGAACAGGACCGTAATATTGACAAATTGTCTTACTCATTATCTACTGCAATTCTTGCATTTGTGGAATGATTGGAGGGGGGAGGCGTTGAAGGGCGTGAATCAAGAATTGCCCCCCAAAATGGCAATGTGTATTGGTATGGTTTTGATGTGTGAAAGAGAAAGAAGGGCGGGGCATTTGAGAGAATCTGGGGGTTTTCCGGTGAAGGAATTGTTAGAGAGACATCATCAAAACGAGACAGAGAGGAGATCAAGAACTGCGCAGCCACCATGTTCAAGAATTACATATGGAACAGTTCTTTCTTTTATAGAAAGAAAAACATTTTGCTTTGTGTATAAAGTACATATTATGATATTCATGATCAACTCATTATAGATAGAGAGTCCGATATGGAGAGACATTCGATAGATCCCATCAATCACAGCCGCCCAAGATTTCATGTCAACTTTTGTTTTTCCCCCTTTATTTTTTTCTTTCCGGTCTTCTCTTAGGACCTGGTTTCTCCAATGTGTGTTCGTCCCCATGGTTTCCCACTGAATCAGCTCTTTATGATCTATCTCCATTCTCTCTCTCTCTCTCCCACATTTCACTTTCTCTACCTCTGCACCGTTTTCAAGTGAATAATAACAACTTTTCCTGATTCCTCGGTTCAAGGGTCGCAGTGCCTAGCTTACCTGAAGGCCATTGAAGTCTTGTTCCGCTCTCTCTCTCTCTCTCTCTCTCTCTATTTTGTTTCTTTCTCCTTCGTGTTTGTTTCTTCGTTTCTTATTCTTTCGTGTTTTTCTTTTTCTGGGTTTTTGGACTTTTGGGGTCTGTGTATGTGCGCGCGCGCGCGTTAACTACTGTGTAGGTTGTTGATCTTGTCGCTGCTTCGTTGGGCACGCCTGCAGGTAGTTCAGAGAAAGTATTGCAGAGAGCTTTAAAAGGTATGATTTATCTTTAATCTCTCCCTCTCTCTCTCTCTCTCTCTCTCTCTCTCCTCTCTTCGTTTCCGCCGCTTCCTTTCTGCCTTCATCGTCTGCTCTCTTTCTCTCTTTTCATGCTAAGGATTTCCTCCTCCTTTTCTCTCTTGCCTGCTAAACATCCGTGGCTTATTAATTGCTCGAATGTCCAACTTGCCAACTCTTCTGCATTTGCGCTTTTTTGCTAGGTATTTCCCCCCGTTTTATTTTTTATTTTTATTTTTATTTATGTTACTTAAGTCACTATCAAGAGATTCAAACTCAACGACATTGTTGAAACGTCCGTGTGTTTAGCTTCAAGAGCAAAATTAGAAGTCCCGATATCAGAGGGGCATAATGTAACACACCGATCACGTGCTTCGTTTGATTGTTTTGATTGCGTCTTTTCATTCCAATATATGCAATGTTCTACATTGATTGATGCCGTGATAATAATCGTCATCATATTATTTATTTGCGAGCGAAGAAACCTTCTTTTTGATTAAATAATAATAATAATAATAATAATAAGGACCGCAAATTCTTCTGTCCATTGGGTCTTCCTCTTTAATTGCCATATGCTATTTCTTACTTAGCAAGACTGTCAAAGTAATGCTTTTCTGTGATGTTTCTACTCATCCTTGTTTGCCACTTTATAGGCCTTTAATTAGCTGTTCTATTCCTAAGCCTTCCGCTGAAGTCATGTTTGATCTTTACCTTGAACAGTGTAATAAGTTAGATAGTCTGATTTCAAGTTAATAAGCAAAACATGCTTGACATTAATTTACTACTTAGAAATTGGTACCCTCCAAACTTATCAGGCCATAGGCATATATTCTGTCTATAGGATAAGAGTTTATTGCGAGTGATTAGTATGATTGACTTGAGACCTCCATCATTTATTTCGTTCATTTCGGGTTGAAATTTGATGGTCTCTATGTGTAGGTGTAATGGGTTTGATTTAGATGACATCGATTTGAATTCCAACTAAAAATCAAGATTTCCATGCAAGCACGGTTATTTTATTAATCGGTGAAGTGAATTGGTGTTTTTTATTTTAATTCTTGAATTAATTTTGGCTTTGCTACTTGAAGTTGTTTCCAGTATTCCACCATATTCTCTATAATGAAAGGAAGTGAAATAAGATTTTTATACGTTATTAGGGTACAGTTAGCATTGTTCCTTTGGTCACTGCTGAAGTTAACAGTTTGCTTTTACAACTTCGGGTAGGGAAGTTCTATGCATCTACAAACCATGTCTAATTGAGAAAACAAAAATATGTGCTATTTCATCACATAAGATTCATTGCCTTGCAAAAGAAAATTGCAATAAGTAGTACAAAAACCTATGAAACTTTGAAAATTAAAGAAGCTACTCTCGTAAGAGGATGAGAGAGAGAGAGAGAGAGAGAGAGAGAGAGAGAGTAGTATAAAATGCCATGTAAATCCATAAGCAATAAAAGTAGGAAACGCAGTCAGAGCCTCGTCTCTCATCTATATATCACTTTGTATTATCACCATCAAATGACTATTATCAAAATGATATATTTCTTGAGCCACGCCTTATCTCAAGCTTTTTCAACATCGATGTGATTTTCTCTCCTATAGAACAAGTGGTTTGCTCTATATATGTTCCACTCTCCGTAGTCATTAGCTAAGTCTTTATGAGATTCCAGGGAGTACCCTTTTGTTGCTTAACGATGTCTTTTGCTCTTGCATTGGAAATTTGTGTGCACACTGCTTAATCTTGGAGATAGCCTCAAGCGGATCGTTTTTTGGTACATATGCATTTATTCTTTGGTTTAAATTTATAAGTGGTGATAGCGAGAGACCATAATACTGGCAAGCTGGTCGTACGATCCATAAACAACTAGTTAGTATTTCTAGAAATGCTAGACTCCAAGATCTTGTTTATCTATGTATAATCCATGTTTATGTTCAGATTATAATGTGGCTCACAAAATGTTTCACGGACAAGCATGGTTAGAGCAGAAATGAACATAAAAGTCAATCAAGAACATAGTACACATGCATGCACGTTAGCATCTTTATGCATTACAAGTGAGTCTCTGAGTTACACTTTGATTAAATGTTGGCCAAACAAGAAAACTGTAATTATCCTAAAAGAACACTGCAAATTTTTCATCATAACATAGCTTGCTTGCGTATATATCAGGGCTGCATGCTATTTTTCCTTGAGTTGAAGTAATCAAAAGCAATTTATAGAAGTCTGTCTACGGCAGCTTGTTTCTGCAGATACTTGAGAAGTGAACTTTGCGTACGCACATGTGTGCGTGTTGGTGTGCATATTACTAGTTTAGGGATGTGGACATGAATTTCTCATTGATCATTATCGGCAGATCACAGACTAATTGATTCCCAGAAGTGTTTCCTGATCATCTGTTCCTCAATTGGTGAACCATCGACTGAGCCAGCTGGGTTTTGCCGCTATTTTGCCTATGCAACATTTCCTCCTTTTGTCAATTGCCTCAGTTCTTGTTTTGACGTTGGTGCAATATAATTACTTTAGGTTCTGAATATGAATCTGGGACTATATCTTATATATTCTCTAATAATTGATGATTTGCATATCTTGGTTAGTTGATGAAAATGATAGCCCCAGACTTGATGTAATCATGGAGATGTAATTACGCAAACATTCTCTCCCTGAACCATTTGTCGTTTGTTCCTCATATCTTCTGAAGATCATCAGTTTCCTATTATGTTTACTTTGCTTAACTGGACTGGGTTAGGAAGGTGTCATTGCTTTTTTTTAGGTATCGAATAAAAGATTAACAAAACGATGAAACTGGTTTTTCTTTTTCCTTTTCATTATGTAACTTCGTATTAAATATTTACTTTTGCTATGTAATGAACTTGGTGCAATTTTGACTCCAATAAAACCAATCGCGGCCTAAACGAGAGATAGTCATCGCTCATCTTTTTCGTGAGAGCAGAGATGCTACATTCTGCTCAAGTTATGATACGAGTGTGTGAAAACTGCATGAAGGGTATTGTTTAAGCATTTCCTATGAACGTATATGGAGCAGCCATTTCTGCAAACACATTTGAAGTCACCCAATTATTTGAGAGAACTCGAGGTTCCAACCATGTATTAGTGGTTGGCTGAGAGGTCAAGCTCTCGAGTTTGATAAGACAGAATTCCTTACTCAAATCACAGTACCTTCCGTTCATGGCACAGAAGTAGTCATGCCTACCCATGTCACTCTCTATGTACGGAGTCTTACTCAATACATGCATGCTCCTGTGGGGTTAATTGATACTTCACATACCCTTTATTACTCAGGGAAAAGGAAAAAAGAGAACTCAGATTATATCTCCATTGATAAGTTGCTCAAAAGCATCAGTTAGTTTTACTTCGAAGTGAATTCAAGATCTGCAAAAAGGTCAAATCATTTGCGATGTGGCCATTTTGGTTTGCCGATGCTACTTGCATCATGTTGTGTGACTCATTCACACGATCTTGTGGTCAAGCATGTCCAGCTTGAGTTTGATTACGATTGCTTTATCAATCGGTCAACCTATGCACGAATATTGCGGATGGGTTCCACATCTTTTGATCGATCTTAATAAGTTCATACAGATTTAATTTAGTTGAGTACGTTGTGTGTTATTATGTTATTCCTATTAACAAGATGCTTTTATACACATTTATTACATTAGACACACCACTCTCATGATTAAAGTGTTAGAAACAATTTCTTCAAACGTGTTATACAGGCCATGTTGGATGATTTGTATTTATTAAGTGTGTCATGATTGGTTTGAAAGATGTAAATTGATTCACAAATATGTCAATCCGAATTCTATGAAATTTTTATGGCTTGTATATATATCTGAGATGACAAGAGTTATGACACCGAAAATACATGAATAGTCATTCCTTATACAAATTGGGTTACAACTTCAGTACGGTGATGGATAGTTTAGATTTGGAAAAGAAATAGTTCTCTTAAGACCGTAATTATGAAAGAAGTTGTTCGGCTTCAAGATGATATACAAGAATTTTGTTAAGGACGGTCACCGGAACAAATGAATAAGTAGCTAAATCAACTTAGGGTGTATTTGTTTTGTTAGGATGCACTTGTGATTGTGTTAGAGAAGTCTCACATCGAATAAGTGGTGTGGTATGGAACAATTAATATATCCTAGTTGGCTCATAACTCATTGGCTTAAGCTTTTGAGTGAAAGTGGATCAAATTGAATATGTTGATGGTCTCGGACTTAGGCTCCCTCTTAGCGATCTCCCCGGGTAAAGGTATCGGATTATCTCGGACTTAGGCTGCCTCTTAACGAACTTAGCAATCTCCCCAGGTAAAGGTATTGGACTTCTACTATGCACTTTCAACATGTTTCACTGAAAACTTTAGGATAAAGGAAAATATTCTCCATGGAAATCATCTTCAAGGAAAGTGGTTAGTTTTCATTTGTTTGGTGGTTTAGGGAAAGCGATTTCCTTTCTTCTAGAAACGGAAGTCATTTTCCCCCAATCTAAGCTTTTTGTTTTCAGTCGATAGACAACGTTTACCGTGCATCGATTAGTTTTTTGTCATCTAAACATCAAAAAATCAAGAAAATAATTTTCATGAAACAGTTTTCCTTCAAACAAACAAACCTTAAAGCAAAACAATTCAACCTATCAGAAAGAGGGCGGTTTGCCTTTGCTTTCTAGTGACTGTACACATAATCTTCCACTGGTCGAGTCGATTTCAATACCTACCTATTGTAAGAACATTGGGTAAGTTGCGTTAGGGCATGCACGGAGCACGAATCGCTTGCGTTTGGCTCACTCAATCAGGTGGACTGATTGAGATGTGTTTCAGCTGATTTGGACATTACCTAATCATAATATGGAAAGTAATCATAGAG
>BCNH02000004.1:16192072-16229463 GCA_001662345.2 Metrosideros polymorpha var. glaberrima | reverse complement strand
CCCCTAATGACAAAGTGAAGCTTGTGTGCATCCACCATTCACGAAGGACATGTGAAAGGGGATGGTGCCTTGGGAAAGAGGGACGAGTTCCTGTTTCAGTGTCACTCACTTTTGTACTATGTTACTTGAAGGGTGGCATTTAAGCGGTGTTGATGTGCAATCACTTTTTGTTGTTGCCCCTTCACCTTTAATCCAGAGACACGATACCCAGCCAGCTCTCTGTGTCAAATTGCAGGTTTGATAAAAGTAAAAAGGATAGCAGAGAGTGTTAGTGTCCAATAGCATCATCCCATTAGCTAAAACGTATTGGGGGGGTGTCAGTCAGGGTTTGACAAAAATTTACAGAGACACCCCCATTTGCTTGCCAGCTCAACCACCATCTCCCACCTTCATTTGCTTTTGTCTAAATGACAGAGCTATTCAGATTCTTCTGTGAGTAACGAGAGTCCAATGGGCTGTAGAACTTCCCAAGGCATTGGAAAAGCATGCATCTGTAAACATCATGAAGCTTCCCCCTTGCTGTAATTCAGGGTCTCTTCATCTTGTGTGCATGTAATCGCGTGGTTGTGGAAATGGAGAGTGTCCATGGGTGGGCTAACTTAACACGCGACACGTTGCTTGAAATAGACTGGCGACTGAGGTACAATTCGTTCGGGATGAGCCGCAGACGTCCGACCGTATTTGCCTAATAATTGCGTGACCAAATATGCACCCATCTATACGTAATGATAAATATACCCTCTGGGCAACAGACATATACATTCTTGTTCGGTATGCATCTACAGCAAGAAGGATTGATCTGGATTTGACTCAGATGGCTGCCCCAACATTCCAAGCTTGCTACACACAAGTGGCCCACTGGACGTGAGGCTGTGGTAATGTTCTTTTCTTGTTTTCAGTTTTGGGCTGGTGGCATTTTCCTGCTGTTGAACCATGGACTGTCCATCCTTTGATTACGCAAGACTATCACAGAAAACTCTTCAGTGTTTACAATCATACTGCGTTCAGATGATCATCTCTGTGATGCCCACGTGCGCACGTACACAGACACACAACATCCATCGTTTTGCAATGACTCCTTGTTGCTAATTACTATGTAATCTGCGAAGGATTGTGAGAGAGAGAGAGAGAGAGAAAAGCAGTTGGTTCTCTCCAATGAAACAAATCATGCAATATCTGGCTGGACTATTTGAGCCATCAAGGGCAATCATATGATCTCATGAACAATGCACAATGTGCATGGCTTACAGTTCTTTTGTCATCTCAAATGTGTAGTTCCCCTTCCCCACCATCTCTAGAAAGGCTAACATCTGGGAAATAAAACTCTCAAGTCTCATAACGACTTTCACTCTGGGCGGTGACAGAATGGCTCATATTCTCATACAGCAAAATCAGGGCAAGATACTTAGACAACCAACCACTTTTGCAGCTACGTTCTATCAGGTCACTGAACTTATAACTTTCAATCAGGTCATTGTCCCTCCAAATGATTTCAATCATTTCATTTCATCAACCGTTCAATAGGAAAGTTACCAAAACGCTGAGATGCCATAAGACACGTGGAGTCATGGATAGAGTGACATGTCTTTTTTCTGTCAAGTCAGCCTTTTCTTACTTGATCCATTAACATCTGATGGAATAACATGGTTGAAATTATCTTGAAAGCACGATCACCTGATCAAAACTTATAAGTTCATTGCTTTTGATCGAAAATGTCTAAAATTTAGAGAGAGAGAGAAAACAATTTACCTGCAAAATCAAGCTTCAACCAAGAAGCGAAACTCAAGTGTTCTCTCTGGTGAATCTATGTCTTGGACTTTAAACGTGCAACGGATGCCTTATGCTTCATTGCATGTAATGCCTCTTGAGCTTCAAGCCATAGGTTCTTATATAATACAGTCTGGGGATTCATTTGGTCCTCAACGTGACCAGCTTCCATACTCTTCTCAATGAACTGAACCTCACAAACCATGAGCCATCTAGTATTACGTCCTCTCAGTGAAGACGACTGTTGATACGTAAATTTAACGCGATGTTGCAAATATTACCTGGGGAATCCCATGGCTTATATTGCTGACCAGAGAACGAGCATCCTGCAACTCCTTACTTGACAGCACCGAATCAGTATCCTGCATCAAGTAGTTACTTAGTGAAGCTCAGTCCCATAAATCATAAGTTTCAACTACACGACATTATATAAATGTTTTAAGCAGCCGATTGACTAGTCCACATTCTTAGCTTTTCATTGACTAGTCGTACAAGTTGGACCGGCATTCAGACCACAATCCTCATCCCTGTGAAACAGCACATAATGCAGACTTCCACATAGCAAATCTGTTGATTTCATTGTACTTCAACATAGTGTAAATAGCTTATTTGAAGAATATCAATTCATTGCCTAATATGCAGTCAAGTGAGAGTAAACACATAATATCCTAAGAATAATATGATTCTTGGCAAATTCCTTAGAAAAACAGGGATATTGCTGTCAGAAAGTCATCATCTTTTTGCCTCTCCAAAAGGAAACTGTATTTCCCACCATATAGTTTAGCGGAAAAGTTGTTGGCAAACGAGCATGCTCCTCCATTGTTCATAAATTAGAATGCCAAAAGAGCTGGCATGAAAATTTCTAGATCAATTAATGCCAAATATGCAGATTCTGAGGTCAGAAGTCTCTTTTCCCCGAAATATTATCTGTTTATATTCCAGTTACAAATGAGATTGAAAATATAACGACACCACTACCAAATCATACCATGCATGCATAAGCAGACTTGTTTGAAAAGCTCAAGGTCCCAGGAATATTGAAAATATAACGACACCACTACCAAATCGTACCATGCATGCATAAGCAGACTTGTTTGAAAAGCTCAAGGTCCCAGGAATATTTGATCCATCCAAAGATGTCCTCTGCCTTTCCCTCAGTTTTGTGCAATTTGAGAGATTGCTGATTACAACCTGGATTCTGTCATGCATAACATCACTCAGCATGTATCCGTTCACACACTTATCTATAAGCAACTCTGAAAGAGAATGCATTGCATTGACAAGTACATCCACTTCTGTCCTTCGTGATGTGGACACAAGTTCAGATACATCGAAACAAGCCTCAGTGTGAGTGGGCTCTCCAACTCCTAAAGAAGACCACTGTTCAAGTGACTTTGACTCAGAGACATGCACCACCGCAGAGACAGAAACACCAGTTGCATCATGAAGTGTGATGTCATTGATAATATTCCCTGGGACTTCAAGATTTTTTCCCCTTCCAATATTTCCGGCATGTGTAACAAAATCCTCCTTTAGAATTGGTGATGTGACACCACAATCAACCTTAGCAAAGCTACTTGTCTTTCCCTTCAGAAGAGGCTCCAGAGCAGGTTCATGGATATCATCCGTGCACCAAGGGCCAATTGCCTTCGGTCCTTCCCAATTGAAGAGTCTTGCCATGTTGTCATATTGCATTGTCTGTACTTCAGACAATGGGATAGAAGCGGAAGATGCATGCTTTTGGAAAGGCAAGGAATCATTTTGTGCATATTCAATCTCCTTGTGACACAACTTAAGTTCGATATTTTGTGGAACAAAGACAGGTGCTAGGGGATTCAAACTTTTTCTTGCCTCCGATTGATTTTCATGAAGTTTATGATCAGGAGCTTCATCAAGTTGATGATCCAAAGCTTCACATTCTCTAAATGCAATATCCGAATAATTCAGTCCTTTCCAACAAGGTGAATCTTCGTCAGCATCACTCTCGTCTAGCTCATTTTGGTTGAGCCCATCCTTTTCAAGCATTAGAGAAGCTTGGGCAAAATTACTCCCTTCAGCAACTTTCCCTTTGTATTGAACTATAGGCAAAGATTCGACATTCATGACAATTTCGAATCTCTGACTTTTTCTCTCCTTGCCTTCTAGAGTAGAAACTCTCTCGTGATAAGCAGGAAAGTCCATTTCCAATGTACTATCACGAGAAAACTTCTCCCTTCCGTTGAAAGCCCCAATACCACTACAACTTGGAGGTTTCGAAACAACAAGATCAGAGGGAGAAATTATTTCGTCAATGCTTGATTGCCCAAAACACGGAGCTTGACAATGATTTGTACCTGGAAAAGGAGAATCTGCACTTTTCTCTTTCTGAGATTCAAACTGGGAGAAGCATCTCTCAGATTCAGATGAAACAATGTTGGGATTATTGCTGTTCCCTCTGACCACATCTGCTGGACATTGTGAGTGACTGTAACTATTTGGGGAGGTTGTAGAGGAATACTGATCCATTGAAACTGAAAGCTCTAAGGGGCTGACACTGGGATCTAGTACTGGCAATGAGGTACATTCAGCCTCTTTTTGCTCCGTCCCTCGGAATTTGATCAGATCATCTCTTGCAAAAGTTTCTAAATAACCCATACAGAGATCGTTACAAGTTTCGCGGAAGCTCTTTGATCCTTTAGAAGCACTATTCCCTGCAGAGAGATAAGTTCATGAGCAGACATAGAAATACCAAACTCTTACTGGTTTTCAAATTCTTATTCCCTTTATGCATCACATTAATTTTTCTCTTTCTCACTAAAAACATTATGGCAAAGGAAATCCTGTAGACTGTCAAACCTACAAAATATTTTTTTAGGCTAAAGAAAAGATCCAAAAAATCAAAAGCTCGCAACATTACTATGATAAGGCATCAAGGAACACCTATCTCGCTTGGCTCAAAGAAAAAAAGGAAATGCAAGTAAGAGAACTGTCGCTCAAGCCAAGAGCAATTGATAAAGCCAAAGTTACCATATGAAAAGCTTTATAACTGTCTCGGGGCTGCTGATAAGGGCTTGAATAAACTTACAAGGCACATTTAGTCCACACCATCCCAATACCTAGTGAAGTTGTTTCCATTCAGAGGCAAACAGTAACAAAAATAGGTGAGGAAAAGGAATCTGGAATGATCCTCAAGAGCCCAGAGACCTAACTAGATTAGAGCACCCTAATGGCATGCCATGTCATAGAGGTTCTCTGAGGTAAATGAAACCAAACACAAAAGCCCTTAAATATCTAGATCTACTATCACTGTAGCTAAGAGTCAAGCATGCCACTGGATTGGAGCCAAAAAGAGGAGCAAACCCTTAATAAAGTTTTGATAAGTTTGAATTGAACAAGAAAATCAATATAATGTAGACTTCCAAATACTAAATTTTGCAGGTATTCTGACGTGAACTGAAACCAAACTACGTAGTTGCTTTTTGTCTAATTTTACAAAGTAGTCTAGTTCTTCACTAGCAAATTTTCAAATTAGCCACCAGGACTGAGGCAAAAACAGATTTTCTGACCATGCGGGACGAATTTGACTGAAAAAATTTGGACAACCCTCCCAAACAAAGCAATGCTACCACAATGACAAGTGACAAGCCAGAGCATCCGTTATACCATAACATGGACTAGTATAGACGAATGCTACAATGACAATCAAGTGACAAGCCATAGCATCCATTATACCATAACATGGACTAGCTTAGACAATGTAAATGCCAAATCAAAACCTTTGTAGACATAGCTGTACATACTAGTAATTAGAGACCCTTAAATATAACAACCAGAAAATGGGGCAAAGTATGGTCATCAACAAGAGTCAGTGCCAAGTGAAACACCAACAAGATGAGCAAGAACTAATTACTGACCATACAGCACTATTATCTTAGAACAATAAATGCAAGAGATCCTACTGTGTCTTATTTCCAATCCAAAAGGAGTCCTTGAACTCTGGATAGGAAGAGAATAATCGTATCTCACCTCCATCTATCCAGCCTACCCAACAAGACTGAAAAAACATCTAAATTCGAAAAGTAACTACTGACCTTGCTTTGCAAAGAGCGAATATGCGGTCAAATCACTAGCATTCTTCCCCTTCTCAATAATGCTCCCCTGACAGCCAATGCTGCTTTCCTTTTTATCCTGAGTGCCCTCATCCTCAACACCACTGATTTGGCCATCAGAGACCAGATTGCAAACGTCTTTGCCACAATTCACACAAGACGACTCCATTACGGATACAGTTTCATAACCACTGGGATCCCGGGATGCCTCAGATGGGTAATCTTGATAATCATAAGGAAAGCCTGAGACTTCAGTTCCAAAGTCATAAACAGAGTAACTGCAATCACCTGGTGCGTCGGTGTCCAATTCAAGACCGGAAAACGGATGGACAGAAGGACTGAGACTTTGCCAATTGTCAATTGAAGGCTCTGATGAGTGAGTATAAACTTGCTGCTGATAGGGCTTGCTCAATTTGAAGGGCTCGGCCAAAGGCGAGAGGCGAGACGACGACGACTGACTCTTACTCGGACCCCCCATTGAACCACCACTACCTCAACAACATCAAAAGTTAAAACCCCCTCATTCAAAAATTCACCAAAGATGTTCAAAACATCCGATTTACCTACACTAACAGTTTCAACGGGGGATCCATGTCCCAAGTGTTAAAAATTTCGCAAAGGGGCAGGTACCCATCAAACTATATGCAACAAGAAATGGAAAAATTTCACATTTCGGCACGAAGCAGGGTCTTTGACTGGGCAGTGATCCGATATGAATCGTGTGAGAGTTCAAGCGAAGAATGCAAGTAACAAAAGAATTAGAGATAAAGCTCGTACCTGTAAGAGAAGCGAGCTAATGATGATTGATGAACAGGTTCTTCTTTCTCCTCCTCCTGAAACGCTTTGATGCTTGACCTTCCGAATACGGGTCAAGGAGAAGAAAGAGAGAAGAAATGCTTCAGCAGGAAGAAATGCTTTGATTTCTCCTTGGTTTGCTGCTATGTTCTTGTACTGATACTGATCATCATTGCTTTGTCGTATTAATTTTAAAAGTCTGCCTCCACCACGTAACTCGTTGGAAAAAAAGGTAATTTTTTTTTTCTTTCGACCAAAAAAAGAAAGAAAGAAATTATCTCTTCTTATAAACAAACCTAAAAAAAAAAAAAAATTCAACCTAACTTTGATCATCAATTCGAAAAACCCATGTATTATATTAAGTGACTCAAAATAGTACAGCCTAACTCTCGGAAGAAAAAAAGACTTGTGATAATATAATACCAAATGGAGGATATAATTATAATTTTAAAAAAATAAATTTCTTAAACGACTTCTAAATTTCTAGCACTTTATAAATTTAGATTGAGACCTTATTATCGTTTTCGGTAAGTTTAATTGTTGCTATTTTACTTGTCTTTTTTTTTTTATAATTATGATTTGATCGCTAGCCGGCTAACAAGAGAGGAACTAGCATAGCAACCCACACCACTATGACTTTCAACTTAAATATGAGTTTTTAATAGAATATAACCCATAACAATTGGTTCCTAAGCAGAATGTATGAGTTAACAAGGTATGTTTGTCCGTTGCAGATGATTCACTTATCTTATTGAGTTAAGAATATATGTTTTGAGTACATGCATGTTTATTTTGTATGTCGGTTTGAACTCAATTTGTGTAATTTATCATGTTCAGTTGAAAAGGGTTTAAAACTTTCAAAGTGACACTTCACGAGAAAATCCAAGCTGTCACGAAGAATCACATCATTTCCTAATCTAACGAAGTAGTTCCTCTTGAATCCAACGAAGAATAATGATCACTTAGGATCATCTTGCAAATTTGTGGCACTACAGTAAAATCATTATCGAAGGCACGTTATACGCATAAGTGCGAAAATACAGTGCAAGTTTTGTCATGTCGAAATCTAAACGTGAAGCTTCATAGTACTTCCCCCTACTTTGGAGAATGGCTCAATCGAATTAGCGAAAAGAGTTTGAGGCGAGGAATTTGATTGTGGACCTTAGTCCCATTTTAGTTCGCTCACTCTTAAGTTCTCATTATACCATTTAGATGATGAGAATACATAGGAAATAGATTTCCTAAGTGCGTTTATAAAATTGAAATAGGTACCATGTGAATGGTTTGCCAAATTCAATACTACTATCGAGCAATTTCGACTCCACCCAGCGCTCGTGAGAAAGCATTATTTGTTGGTCAAAACAATCTAGGCCATTCCGTTACTTTTGCTTGATGTGGGCGATATAATTAATTATAGGAGATGACATCGTGGGCATTGCCATGAGACTTTATCCATATTGGCTGGCAATTTATTATATCTCACTATTATCCATCTTGACAAAGCAATCACAAATTGCACCGTGAGTCAACTTATGTCTTGCAAGTTCTATTCACTACATCATCGTACTACATATTCTGCGACAATTATGGAGATCTTATTTTATGGTCTTCACTCCAACACCAGCCTAGAGTTACGCGTCTACTCAAATGCGGACCATGCTGGATACATCAATAGTCGCATTTCTACAACAAGATATTGTCGATTTGTATAAGATTGTAATTGATCCTATAATTTTGATTATTTCCCAAGTTAGCTAGTTTCCTTGTGCATATTGTTTGGGTATAAATACACTTGAGTGTAGTCCACTACTCATCCAATTATATACAATCCATTCTGCTTATTTGTTTAATGGTTAATACCATGAAAAACTCTCAAATTGATATATCTGTGACAAATTTACTCTAAACTAATTTTAAGTCACCAAAAATTCCAAACTAGTATATCTTTGACAAATTTACCTCAAATTGATATGAATTTTCACGTGAATTTACCATGTCAATTGAGTTATTGCAATGTGTCATCTAGCTCAACAATTTGACGATAAAATTTGACGAAATCTAACATATGATAAATGCCACAAGCATACCAATAGGGTTTTTTGTAGCAAAAAAATTAATTTGAGGTAAATTTGTCACAGACGTATCAGTTTGAGATTTTTTATGGTATTAACCCTAAATTAAATTAATTAATTCAACACGTGTTAAAGTATAATCAATTTAAATGAAAGTAGTGCATGAATAAGTTTGCGCTATTCACGCTAAATCCGAATACAAATAATCTATTCACCACATAACACATTTTTTCTAACTAACACATGGATCACAAGTCGCGATCTTTATTTTATGATAAAAGAATTGATGTCGTCTCCTTAGGTTAGGTTAGAACTTAGAAGTTGCTATTATTATAATTTCACAGCTGAATAATTGCTGCCAGCTATCCCATGGCTTTGTTTCCACCAATCGGCAATCACCGTGGTTGTGCATTTTGCCTTCTCGAGGAAGTCACCTCCCTCGGATAATTAAAATTGGAGTCTACGCGCCAAGAGCTATTAATTATTTAGGAAAACACATTTGACCAATCTTTTACATCCAATGATTGAAAATTGAATGCACAACCTTTTACTCCAAAAAATTCAATCGTTAGAGTACGACACAGAGCCTATTTTATACGTTAACACTAACAATTATTCTTCATCGATACAATGAATAGAAAATTCATGCGCTTGGAAGAAAAATTATATATCTGCAAAAGAGAAATGAAGAAAAATTGAATAGAAATGAATGAAACCTTCTATTTTCAAACCATTAGTAGCACAGATCTGGTGATAATGTCAAAAAGGTCAACTCCACGTTTTTTTCACGAGTTTGATTGTAGTTAGGGTTTCATTGTTCTCTCTCTCTCTCGTCAAACTCCCTCGTCTCCTAAAAACCCTTATCTCTTTTGAAATTCAAGTTGAGAGCATATTAGTCTTTGATTTTCTTTTTCTTTACTTAACTGTTTTTTCTTTTCTTTCCCAATCTGTTGTGGGAGTTTATGTGTGAATAAATTTCTACAGCTATTTTTTAGTGAACGTGAAGATCGATTCGGCCATTAGTCCAATCAACAGCCACAAAAAAAGAGTAGGTTTTGTAACCTGCATGCATCACATAGCTTATATAGTGACTTGTAAAATAGTAATAGGATAGAACTTGACAAAAAAAAAAGTCTAATATATCACCGAGTAAAATCTTGAATGTACCAGATCGATGTAGGAGAATGCGTCATTAAGATCCTTTATAAGTGGATCAAGTTATGCAGAAACTAAACGAGACGCCACTTCGCTCACTATATATATAAAAGAGAGAGTCTTAAGACATTATTTAATATATCAAATAATTAAATTATCCAACCTCCCCAAATTCCAACATGACATATGTACGGGTTTTGGGCCGGGAGAAGAGTTTTGAGATTGGCTGCTTAAAGCTGGGTTTTTATATTCGGAAAAAAAATCTTTCGACCAAAAAAAGTATTCGGAAAATCCGACTTTACGAACCCAATTTGTATTAATTACAAAAATTCCCTTTATTCCATTTATAATTGTCATGTAGCTTGATCAATATACATAATAAAAAAAAACTAGCTATAATCTAATAATTCCAATGACAACCACCATCGTAATAAGTCCCGCTCTCATTTCAGGATTATCAAACTCTAGATTTCTATCAACATTAATCTCATACTCTTGGAAATCTACTACACGAATCTTTGATAAATGGAGTAATTATCATATATTCCGGCCGACGTATAAAAACTTTTAGACAAGTGGCTTTAACGAACAGTTCGTGTAAGAATTCCGAGGAGAGGAAGACGAGAGCTTCGATTCCCTGGAATTGTCAGTCGCTTAGAGAAACAGAGCACGGAAGAGGAAGAACAAATCGATCAAAAGAGGCCCAAGAACTCCTCTCGTTCGTATTTTACACACGACTAATCTCAAACCCCCTCCCCGGAAAGAGGTAAAAAAGGGAAAAACTTCAGTCACGCTGCGGCGGGGACGGGGACCGAAGCAGGTTCTCGGATGGGGCGGGGCCTCGGCAGCGGCGGCGACGCGAACGGGAGGCTGCGGAGGATGAGGAAGCGGACGCGCCGCGGCAGCGGCGCCTCGTGGAGCAGATGCTCCAGCGCCCTCGCCAGGACCGCCGTGTACTCCTCCATGATCTCCGCCACTATGGCCACCATCATCATCCCCTCCCTCTCTCTCTCTCTCTCTCTCTCTCTCCTTCAATAATCCTTTCCTTCGCGAATCGAATAGCTTGTTTGCCTTTGTTGGGAACCCAAATCGGAGCTAGGGGTTCGTGCGTATTAATACATGTTTGGGTGCGCAGCGTGGTCGTGGATGTGGATGTGGATGTGGATGAGGATGAGGATGAAGCTCGCACTCCCAGGCGACTCTGTGTTCTGGTTTTGTCGCGTTGACGACGACGGTGGGTGCTTTCAGTTTCGAGCGTCTTCCGGTGGGCTGCTTTTTGCGGCGTCCCACGTGGGCGGGGGCCCATCATTTGCTCTCCAGTGGTTTTAGAACTCTCACGTGATGCGCGTTTCCCTTGAGTCCACCGCATTTGAGCCGTTGATCTCAATACATCTCACGTGGAACTTGTATGATCTAACGACTGAAATCCATTACGCTCATTCGAGAATGTCTTGATCTGAAGATCCACCAAATTTGACGATACCCTCTTCATATTTTTTTTCTTCCTATTTTGTCGGGGAGCGCTTCATGACGAAAATTAAGAAGCTAATTAAGTAATTTCCTCTCTGGCCAAAAAAAAAAAGAAAAAGTAATTTCCTGTGTTTCCAATACATCGACCGCTGTTGGATGATGCACAAATGTCACGAGACACTTTTTACTTAATTTAAATCTTGGGAGTATGTTGGGAAAGAAGACTGGGCGTGTCTTGATTTACCATTTGCATTTTACTTTTTTACTTAATTTGAATCTTGATTTTTTTTGTTAATTTCAATACCTTAAACTTTCACAATATATAAATATTAACACGCAAATTCACAATTAATTTATTCACAATTTTTTTTGAAATTTGGATAGCTTTTTAAATTTCGGAAAGAAGGCAAAAAAGTTCAATACCCTTTACTTAGTTCAAAACGGGGGGACAAAGATAATTATAGGAAAGAAGAAGGACGAACAAGGGAGTAGGATTATACAAAGAAAAGCTCCACCCAAGCGACAACAGATATAAGTGTTTACTCATACTTCCGTTTCGTTTATTTCGCGAAAAATGAATAATATATAAAATATTTTTTTAAAAATGATTGTTTGTATTGTTTAAAATAATTAGTCAATAATAATATTTTCATTATCAATTTTCGTGGACGATGAAAATATTATTTATTCATTCATATTTGTAAGTTATTCAAGTTAAAGGTGGTGAGCATGGTTTCAAGGTAGAATCGGACCGATGAAAATGATTTCTGGTCATACAATTGACGTTTGATGAGATTCGAATTGACCGCTAGTCACGCGTTTAATTTGTACATACAAAAAGCACTGAAAATGATTTCTTTTCATTAATCAAACACGAAACAGCGGATTGGTCGGCAAGCGATGGGTACACCAAAAGCGAAAATGAAATTGTGATGTGTTTGGTGAAAAACGTTAATTGTAGCAAACATCATCGAGATTTTTTGTATGTGGTGGCAGTACAACGAACTTCTTTTGTAGACAACTTATGTACAAATTCTTTTCTATCTAATACATATTTCATGCTTTGTTATGACTTTGTTATGGAAGAAACAGATGTTTGAATGTTTACGTACGAAAGTTGTTTATGGTGGATCGATTAGAAATTCTAATAAAGAATTGGAAGAAATACTTTATTTCTACGAACTAGAACACTTGATTACGCTAGATTACTTTAACGCCCTTTCGGTACAATTTTTTTTTACTTGAAAAAAGGCAATTTGGATTTTAAATTAACTTAGGTACTAACATGTGAGGTGATCATGTTGGTGCGCAATCATTATTTAACACTCAATAATTAAAGCATTAAATAAATTGCAAGGAAATGGAGGAGTTACTTACTTACCTCAAAGCAACGTAAGCATCTACGATGTTAGTTATAAAATCACATTGATAACCTAATATGATTTCTGATTAACATGCAACTTCATTCAATTTTTTTTTTCATTTTTTCTTTATTTAAATGAAAACTATACTATATGCAATGCATGTAATGATGTACAATTAAATGTCTATACAAATATGGCATGCATTTTTGTTAAATGATCCTAACATGCAATTTCTAATGACGAGCAAAATAATATGCATCTATCCTATCCTACATGACATGCACTCTAAATTAAATGGTCCTAAACATGCAATTCTAGATGACATGGCATATGACGAAGCATCAATGACATGGCATAATATTTTTGGTATTTTCATGAAATTAGAAATTAAATTATAATGAAAATATAAATCCAGCTAAAGTGAGAAATTACTTATTTTAAGCTAGGATATTGGCCACCCTAAATCCTATCCTATCTTGGATAATCATCTCAACATGCAATTCAAGTAAAAAATATTATCTAACCTAGATATTATCTAACCTAGATATTATCTAAACATGCATTTAATTCAAATAGGAAAATGTATTTAACTAATCATAACATGAAATCTATTCAATTAGGAAAACTTATCGTAAATCTATCCCTAATCTTATCCAATATTCTTAACATATGCTTATCTTATCCTTTTTGGTATTTCCATGGGATAAGAATCGATCAAAATCAAACAAGATAAGCAACACATTTCGATTAAAAGATAGCATCAAATCACCCAAAGCGCATCCATTCCTTTCGAATTAGACAATTAAAAATCAACGATCGTATCCAAGTGGTTATGGATAGGATGGAAGATTATCCGTGTGGACGGGATCGTATCTCGTGGTGGAGATCGGATCGCCGTCCATATGCACGTTGTTAAATTAAGAAACTTTCTTAATTTAACGGGAATTTTATGGAACGTGCATTATCAAGCAAATATTCGATTAGATTACAACATTAACAAAATTGGCAGTAAAATATTCAAATTGATTTGGACATATGATTACCTATATTTCATGTTTTTTTTTTAACGCCGTTTGTTGCTTCCTGGTGTATGTTCCTAGGTTTAATAGGCGGGTTGGGTTGATGAGCTGAGGGCTCTGTTAGTGTCAGACTCAGCTGCTGTTATTTTTGCTGCATTGGCATTAAGGATTAGCTTTGCGTACGTACTTAATGGAATCTCTAGTTTACGCTCATTGCCAATATCCAGGCAAAAGTTCGCAGTCTCTATCTTCTTCTTTTTTCATCCTTTGATTCTTTGGAATGATGTTGCAGCTTCTGATCCGGCTTGGGGGATTCATTGAAGTTCTTATTACGTTGCTCGGTTTAGAGAATCACGGCGAGGATGTTTGGCGGGACTAACCGTGAGTATTTTCTCTAGATTTTTAGTTTCTTCAGCAGGGCGGTTTGCTTGATTGAACTACTGAATCTGTTGTTCGTTGCTGATGCCTATTCCCTGCGATAATGCTGCTTTGTTTCTTCATGGATTTCTCGTCGGTTTGTCGATTTCCAAGCTTTTGGTTGTCTGATGATTTCTCTTATGTATGCCGCGAGTATCCATCAGGGTGTTACCCCTTTTTTCTTCCTGAACTGTTCTCAGTTAATTCAATTCGTCTTTCGCATATCCCTGCCGTTTTATTCGCTACGACTTCCTCCTCGCTCGACGCATGAAAATCCTACTTGTTGAGATAGCATTGTCGGGTACAACTTCTTCTAGAGCAACTGAATGTCTGTCGCTCTTGCTTGCTGTTATTAGGCCATGTGCATTTGTTTCTTCATACAAAATGCTACTTTTTAGTATCGGTGTTATTAGATTTGGATCTGAATTTTCTTTCATCTGTAGCTGCGAGGATCATGTGCTCATCTTGTTTTTTTTTTACAGCTCTTGGGCAATCATCTGGCAGTCCTTTTGGGTCCCAATCACTATCAGTCTTTGGGGAGGCAAGTAACCCGACCAATCCTTTTGCCCCAAACCCTTCCAGCACTCAAACGGGGAGCTCCATGTTTGGTGGAACTTCAACTGGTGTTTCTGGTGCTACAAGCACCCCTGCCTTTGGTGCATTAAGTCAGTCAGCATTTGGCGGTACTAGCACTCCTGCCTTTGGTTCTACCAGTACCTCTCCATTCGGAGCTACTGCTCCTGCCTTTGGACGAGCAAGCATTCCTGCCTTGGGTGCTACAAGCACCACTGCCTTTGGTGCATCAAGTCAGTCAGCATTTGGTGGTACTAGCACTCCTGCCTTTGGTTCTACCAGTACCTCTCCATTTGGAGCTACTACTCCTGCCTTTGGACAAGCAAGCATTCCTGCCTTTAGTGCTACAAGCACCCCTGCCTTTGGTTCAACTACCACTACTCCATTTGGTAGCACAGGGACTGCATTTGGCTCATCAGCCGCCCCAGGGTTCGGCACCGGGGGAGCTTTTGGGACTTCTAGTACCCCACTTTTTGGATCTTTGAGCCCCCTGCATTTGGCACATCCAATCCTCCTTTATTTGGTGCTTCAAGTACCCCTGCTTTCGGTGCTTCAAGTACCACGGCATTCAGTGCTTCCAGTACTCCAGCTTTTGGTGCTACAAGTACTCCAGCTTTTGGGGCTTCTAGTAGTCCATCCTTCAGTTTTAACTCTTCTCCTGCTTTTGGCCAATCAACCTCAGCATTTGGTGGCAGTCCATTTGGAGCTACATCATCCCCTTTCGGATCCCAGATTGGTGAGTCTTGTAAACTGAATTCATTTTGCTCCAGGAATGTTTTGGACTACTATTGTCTTCCAGTTCCCCCTTGGAATATCAAGCCTCCCAAAAAAGAAGGCTGGTCTTTCGGATTTCGTGTCATGGCTTGCTATTATTACTTATGAACAAGATTTCACTGCAGTGTCCTAGCTCATTATAAAAATTTATTCTTTTCACATTATTTGTCGTGCAGGAGCCCAGGCCACAACACCAACTTTTGGAGCTGGTGGTTTTGGGCGGTCACCTTTTGGAGGTCAGCGTGGGGGAAGTAGAGTGGCTCCTTACACACCGACAACTGAGGCAGATAGTGGGGGCAGGGGGACTCAGCAAGCTGGTAAGCTAGAGTCAATATCAGCAATGCCTGTATATAAGGATAAGAGCCATGAGGAGCTTAGATGTTAAGATTATTGAGCGGGAGATAAAAGTGCAGCTCTCTGAATGTTCTTTCTATATAAGTTCTGGCTTTAGCTGCATCGGCTGTATGCTAACCCGGCATAATTTTCAGGTGGACCAAATCCTGCTGGTCAGTCTGCTGGTGCTATTGGCTTCGGCACACCTTCTTCGACTCCTCCACCAGCATTTGGTCAATCATCTCCTTCTGCTTCCAACACAACCTCCAATCTTTTTGCTTCACCTAGCATTCCACCTTTTGGTTCTTCAACCGCACCTGCCTTGTTCGGATCAACTCCAACTCCTGCATTTGGTGCCCGTTCAACTTCATCCGTTTTTTCTACATCAGGCCCTTCTGCATTCGGTTCATCACCATCAATTCCAACTATGGGGAGCAGTCCATTTGGCTCTGGTTTTACCTCTCGGTCCTCCCCGTTATTTTCATCTACCCCGCCACCCTTTGGTCACACTGGCTCTGCCTTTGGACAGAGTGCTCCTACTTTTGGACAGACCGCGTCTCTCTTTGGACAGACTACATCTCCTTTTGGTCAGGCGACTGCTCCTTCCTCAGGTCAAACAAACCTATTCAGCACACCTACAACTACTAGTGGGTTTGGGGGAAGCATGTTCTTAACCACTTCTTCACAGCTTCCTTCTACAGCTCCAGCTGGATTCAGTCAAATACATGTAAGTTGATTTTTGATTTAAATTTTATTGCAGCATCGTACGTGTAGTTTCTGCTTCTTGCGGCTTTGTTTCTTCTTGTATGATTGTTAAGTTTATCTCCTCCTTTGATACTTTTTTAGGTTGACTTATAATTGGATTCAATCAAATGTGATGTTTTTCATCTGCAGCTCTCCTTTTCGACCACCTTTCAATCATCTCAACCCGCCCAAACAACCAGTCCTTTTGGCTTTGGCAACTTGGGTCAGACACAAACAGGTTACTTGAGTTCATTACATATATGTCTGTCTTTTCTTTTGGTGTCAATTGATGAATTCGTATGTATGTTATGCTGATTTTGTTTCTGTTCTGTGGTGTCAGCTGGTACCAGTGGGCGCTTTCTGCTTCTTGCGTCTTCCAGTGGGCTGCTCTCTCGGTCTCTTGTGGTTTTAGAACTCTGTGGGTGACATGCGTTTGCTTGACTTGAGTCCAACGCATTTGAGCCTTTGATCTCTATGGATCGCACGTGGAACTTGTATGATCTAAAAGACTGAAACACATTTAGAACGTCTCGATCTCATGGTCTACCGAGTTTGACGATACCCATTTCCTTATTTTTCCTATTTCGTGGAGAATATCGAAATACGTTAGGCTCGTATGCATCCAGTGTTGCATTCGAGAATGTCTCTCGATCTTAAGATCTATCGGGTTTGACGATACACTCTTCATTTTTTCCCCTTCTTTTCCAATATATTGACCACTGTTGATGATGCGATGCGTGGATTTTACGAGATGTTGGGAAAGAAGACTGGGTGGGTCTAAATTTACCTTATGCATTTTACTTTTTACTTAATTTAAATCTCGCGAGTGATTTTTTTTTTAATCACAATACTTGAAACTTTCCCAACATATAAATATTGACATGAAAATTCAAATATAATTTATTCATAAATTTTTTTTGAAATTTGGATAGCATTTTAAATTTTGATAAGAAGGCAAAAAAGTTCGATCTACTTTGCCTTAATTCAATAATTAAGGGAAAGAAGAAGGACGAAAAAGGGGAGTGGGATTATACAAAGAAAAGCTCCACCCAAGCGACAGCAGATATTAAATTTCCTTCTTCACTTTGAAGAAGGAAAATTAAAACTCGTTATTGCTAGGCGAAGCTATAGAGAGGAAAACAAATATAAATGCACGTATAGTTAAGGTACATGAAGTACAGCATCAAGCACATATAAACAAGTTAATTTGCTTATAACTGTGAAATCTCGATTCCTAAAATTAGTCATTCGCGACAAATTACTAGCTATAAGCACTTACATAAAATTACAGTAATCAAATATACATATTATCACTAATTATGAGAAATTGTCAAATCAATCCTAAATCTATTGTGCGTGTGCCAATCTGTCACTGAAATTTTTAATTCTGTCCCAAACCATTGTGCGAAATTTCAACGTAGTCTTTTGGGCTAATTTTTACTGAAAATCGTTGACATGGTGGTGTGCCATGTAAGTTGTAATTATGCCAGTGATTTCCAATGAAAATTAACCCAAAGAATTATATTGGAATTTCATGCATTAGGAAAAAATCTACAAAACAAAAAAGTTCAGGACTAAATTGACATCCGCACAATAGGTTTAGGACTGATTAGGTAATTTTCTCTCACTAATTATGAATACATTAAATATTGCCTTTGTTTTATTATAGAAAACTTACTACTTACATGAGTAGACTTTCAATCTCATAAAAATTCTTACTTTTCTATATTAAAAAATTTCCTCCATTTCCTCCTCATAAAAAATTTACAATCTTACTTATTCTTTTTCACTCATTTTAATTCCCCTCTTTTTCCTCCTCCCAAAAAATGTGGAAGTGGATTAACCCTTTACTAATCTGAGCTCGCAAACGAAGGAAATTTTGCCAAAGAAATGAAAATATTAAAAAAATCAAAATTCTGGCTCCAAGGTAATTTCTCAAAATAAAGATCATAGTTAAAGTCCGGGGCTTTTCTAGTGGACCGTGTCCTTTTGCACGGTAAAGTTTTTAGGGGCTTTATTCACAGTTGGATCACCGGATTTTATTGCTAACTGTAAGATGAATACGCAATTTATGCCATCGGAACATCGAGATCCACTGTTAGCCGTTAGAAGGTGGGTTTGGTTCAGCATTTTCAATGGGCTTTTGACGTCCAAAGCCTCTTGAGAAAATATTGGAGTGTTTGGCAAGCTTTGCTAAGAGTCTTTTGGTTAAATTCTAATTTTGAGAATGCTGAAAGCCCAATACTAGAGTAATTAGCATGACCTTTCAGCATTTGCATTTCAAGTCTCATTTGCAAAATTGAACCAAACCCACTCAGAAAGCGCCTACTATAGAGTAAAAGTGTTAGGAAGTTTGATATTTCCTCAAAATGTTATGTTGCAACATAAAAAATTCAAGGGATAATAACATAAGTGGTCTATAAATTCGATATGCAATGTGGTTTCTAAACTTTTAATTTATTCAATGCGGTCCTTGAACCTTAGCCCAATGTGTAATGTTGTCTCTGAACTTTTGATTTGTTTGGTACATGCTCAAACTAATCCCTAGACAATATGAAAATATCCAATGTTATCATTCCATTAATTTAAGTTGACAGGTAACTTTGAACATTTTCATATAGTCCATGGCTTAATTTAAACATGTACTAAAAGTTCAAGGATAGCATTGAACAATTAAAAGTTCAGGAACCAAATTGTATACTGAGCCAAAGTTCATAGACAATTTGTGTCATTTTTTCAAAATTCAAATCAACCACTTAAAATTTGCCGAAACTACTGGCATTACTTTCAAAGGACGGCGAGGTTTACATGCTTGACGATGCTAATGGCGACGATTTCATGAACAGGCGTCACGACCTGTTTTCGGATCGCGACTAACCATTCTGTCGTCCGACTCGAACTCGATCAGAAAAAAGAAAAATTTCATGAAGAACAAGTGAAATTCTTTAGTACTGCTCCTTTGGACATCTAGGGGACGCGGAGAAACGTTAGGCTGGGGCAACTTCCACTTTTGCTTCTCGTTCCTCAATGTCTTGAATCGGCTGCGCCTTTTTCTCGATGCTCTCGTGCATCTCTCTGTTCTTGCCCCACAGAAGAACGTACAGCCCCACGATCACAAGAACGGATCCCAACAGGCTGGTCCATCCAAAGTCGGACGAGACAAAGAAGGAATTGCAACGTAAGTTGAAAGAGATACAGATTTATGTAGTGGCTTTGCTCAATCGGAATGAGATGAGATTCGGAGTTACCTTCCTAGATAAAGCTGCTCTTGGAGGGCGGGGATGCCGATCATGGCGGCGAATGTCTGAACGAGCGGGCTGAACGCCGCCGTGAACACGGGACCCCTTTTCTTGACGCACCACGACATCCCCACGTAGCACAATCCTGAGCACACCATTCCCTGCACCGCGTCGCACCCATACTCTATGTTTAGCATCCAAACCCATGAGTAACAGAAAAGATTTAGCAGCTTGCTTTACCTATCAAGTTGAGCTTTATGAGATCTTTTGAGACAAACTGCGCCGTGTTGGAGGAATTATGTAGCTCTCACTCCTTTCGGATATATTTTTGATTGCTTCTTGTTTTAGACGGTTCGGTTCGGTTCGGTTAGATGTACGCGTTGCGACATGCACCGGAGGGCGAGCATGAAAAAGATGGACATGATGCAATGTGCAGGTGCAAGTGCGTCACTCTCTTTGCTGTGGCTATCAACTCAAGTTCATGACGTTAGAGTTTCTCAAAATTTTAGCACTGAAGTCCAATTTCAGTAGTGCATAGGTTTGAAGGTGACCCTTTTTCATAGGTAAGAGATCATGCAAAAAGATCACAAAAATCCTACTTTTAACCGAGCCTCTGTGTGACTGTTCTTCAAGTGGGCTTGGATTAAGTTCGTTTTGCCAAGCAAACGAAGAACAAAAGCTAGCTGGATCTAACAAACAGTTTCTCAGCTTCCACTGGAAGAAAGATTTTGAGGTTCGACCTTCATTCGGCATTATTGAAATGAGTACTTACCGCAAAGAAGACGGTGAATATCTCGACTTTGCCCTTGAGAACCCACACGGAGAGGCTCCTTCCCGGCGACAAGCTCGCTAACAAAGCAGATTGGAGTGCAGCGAAGAAGGACATAAAGGCTGTGCTGGTGTACTTGCAAGGGTATAATTTCCCAATACTGGATTGGACAACGAACCAACATGACCACAGTAAGGTCCCTAAGAACAATGCCATGGAGCTAATCACCCATCTCGACGTGCTCCTCGTTGCCCCGAGCCTTGCAGCGGGACTAGAAGCATACGAACTGAGCTGCGGATGGTTGAGCAGAGAGCTTCCTCTGTAGAGTGTGAGTGTCAAGAAACCGACAAGGCACACTATTGAACCCAGCACTTTGGCTATCCCGCTGCTGCTTCTTATGTCCACGACCTCCATCCTGTTAAAAGAGGTCACTCAAATGGGTTTACTTAGCGTGAAGATTATGTGTGTAGCACAATCGCTCTCTCTCTCTCTCTCTCTCTCTCTCTCTCTCGCAATCTAGATGGAAAAGTGAGTCATTGATGGGTTTTTTGACAGTACCTGAATGGTAAGGCCACAACGAACGTCATGACGGGGGCCAAGTTTAGGAACGCACACGAAAATGTCGCCGATGTTCGATGAACTCCAAAGAGGAAGAGATATTGACTGAGTGATGCCCTGCAATAAATTACCATAGACCTCCCTACAGTTATTTCCATTCTTTATCAAGTAGCAGAACATTGGGAATAAACAGATTGAGGCATAAAAGTACCCCAGCATCGCGCTGAAGAAGAAGTAACACAAAATTCTAAACGTGAGCTTCGGCCTGCTATTCCTGCAAGTAAGAGTGCTTTGCTTAGTCCATTACTTTGAGTACCCAAAGTAAATCAGAGGGAAGCAGGATTGAAGTTATCGGAGTTGCTTCGGCGGTGAAAAACTAGCAACAGGAGAAGGTTTGTCTAAATAATCTTTAACAGCATGAGGAAATAATAAAAAACAGGATTCTTGACTAATGAAAAATCGAGCAAGAGATTCACCTTTCCAAAATGTAGCTGATTGGAGCCAAAAAAATGGCCGAAATAGAAAGCCGGTATGTGATGAAGACCAAAGGGTTCGCTCCCTCATCAAGCACTTTCTTGAGCAGCACATTTACTATGGCAAAGGCAAGCTCAATTGCTAGCATTGCAACAAAAGGTTGCCATGTATCACTCCTGTTCTCTTCAGCCATTTAAATCAGCTACTCTTAAGGAACACGACGAACTAGGAAGCTTCTCGCTCTATTGATTAACTCGGAGTTGCTTAATGTTCGACGTACACCAGGAAGACATCTGTCGCTCTATATATATGCAGGGAGCCTCTGGAACAAGCGGACGCAAAGCGAGAGCAAATTCTTCAAATCAAATCAGCGCTTTAAGCCACCAACTTTGCATTAGTTTATTAGGTTATACTCTTTCCTTTGCCTTCTTTTTGGCCGTGTTTCTTTTGATTGATCCTTTCCAACAAAGTGAGATTGTTTTGTGTATTCTTTTTCCCAGGCTCGCTCAATAAACAGTCGAGAATCACACGTACAATCTCATTCCTGGATGCCCTATTCGCGTTTTTGACACGAGTTCCCCGTTTAATATCTTGTTATGTGCTATATTGAGCAGCTTCGTTCATGTGGGTCGGTTCTCTTTAGCTCTGTTATTTTCCTATTTGAAAACCTACAGCAGGCATCTTCCCTTTTATTTTCCCCTTTTAGTGTGAATGTAAAGACGACTGATCATTCGTTCATTCAATCTAGCTCTCTCAGCCATGGCACTAAACAAGGCATCTAATACTTCCTCATTTTGAATAAATTAATCGACATCCTCCGTCCGACAACGTGGAGAGCAAGAACAATGTGTCAAATCCTGCTTAAATTGAAAGAATAAAAAAGATCTGCAATAATGTGCAGGTGGAAAAGCGAGGCGCGAGCCTTTTCTAGTATTCCCGATAACCGATTCTCAGTTTCAGCACCCAAGTTAACTTCATATGGATCAACAAAGATCAAGAACGCACTTGACGGGCTAAATCGCCATTATTTTACCTGGTTTAGGATATTCGGCTGGAAAGGTAGGACAGACTTTCCGAGCCACGAGCATAATGATATACCAGTTATGCAGATTATTCCCAAATCTTTCTGTAGTTCTAAAAGTTTCAGGTGGGCAAGTTACGCGATTACAATACGTGATTGAAGAAGCATATATTTTCCAGATTTTTAGGACCAAATACAGTGACCATGAACATCAGCATCACAGCACAATGATGTTCTCAGCAAGTCAGCAATCAACAAGAATTTGCGGTCCGTCGTGATCCCGAACTTTCTGGCTCGAGTTCATGATTCCCCCCATATGCTAATTGAAGCATTTAGTGTGTGGGACAATTCATCACCATCCATTACTAATGCCTCCAAACTCATGCACCCATGTGCAAACTTTCCCTGAATGGCAGGAGCAGGAGGGTCCCCTCGAATCTTCTTCTCCATAGTTTTTGGTCAGAGCTGCTTTATCGTTTCCATTTAGGGAGCAGGCGGTAATTTCTCGAGTTCGAGCCCATTTTGGGGGAGCCGCGACTTAGATCGCAGATCGTAAGGCGTCTGAGGTTTCTCTTCCATGTCGAATTTTCAGTTGCCAAGAACTAATGTATAGTGTGGCGCATCGGCTGTTTCGGCAAAATTGCTATTGTTCTTTTAGTTTTGGTGTTCATGTGCTGTTGTGACTGTGTGTGTGACAGGACTCGGTAAGGGATAACACAAGAACAAGAACTTTTCTTAAGTACAAAGGGAAGAGAGGGAAGAGGAGGAACTCTGTTTTTGTTGGTCTTCTCACTGGCTTCTTGTGCTTTTTTGGCCTTGTACACCAAATGAAGAAGGCTAGACTATAATAAGTAGAGATACTTCCTTCTATTTAACATGTTAGTCTATATCCTACATTAGAAGAAGATTAGATTTAAATGGCATGGTTCCATTTTTCAATTCTAATGGTGATTCTTTATTTCATTTCTATGATTTTTTCCTACATTAAAGCACATACAAAAATTTCCAATAGCTTTTTTTATTTTGAGTTCGATTTGATTTTTTTTTTCTTTTACAATGTTAAAAGAATTATTTTCTATTTTGTCTTGTTCTTATTTTCCGTTTCGACTATTTTTTAGATCAATAAGGGCTACTAGTAAGAAAGTTACCATTCTATGCATTCAATCTATATAGATAACTTTCTCGTATGATGTTTCATATATTATGGATGGACTATGGATCATTTAAGAGAATAAAGACTTATTCTTTCGTACTATAATTCATAGGGAAAAAGCCATAAAAAACCCCAAACTATACACATCGTAACACGTCTATCTTAAACTTTTTGTGACAAAAAATTTTCAAATTATGCCAACTATGACACATTTACTCTCTTTCAATATTCCATCGAGTTATTTTTCTGCTAAAGCAACGTTGTTTTTATTTTACTCAAGTTACATTGGCGTCGTGTTAATATCGTTTGCTTTTCGACGTCCATCTAGACAAATTTTTAATGCTTGACGGTGTAAATGTGTCATATATGAATAAGTTTGAAATTTTCGGTGTCACAAAAAAATTTTAGGTTAAATATGTTGGATATAGTTTGGGGTTATTTATTTTTTTTGTGGCTTTTGCCATAATTTATATGATTTGTCGAAATTTTCCTCCAGAAATATTTTTGATTAGTCATCAAGCGTGGAATCAACGTCCTGATGCTAATAGGAATAGGTATTGCACGACACATCCATAAACAGAAGGCTCGCTAACCCCATCTCCTGGACCACGCGCCAAGCGAGGGAGCTTCGCGCCACGCGCTTATTAAATCCCCAGCTTCCCCTCCATTCTCACGCAGGATCCACCACGCCCCTCCCTCTCCCACTCATCGTCTCCGTCCTTCGCCTTTCGGAAGGCTCCGGCTCCCAGTCCTCTCTCCGTCTTCCGCTCCGCAGCAGCTCCGATCGAGGTACTCTGAAACCCTAATCGCCATCTCTCGTCGATGCTTCAGACCATCTGCTTTTGTTATGAACCCTAGCTTCACCGACTCCGCAACGCACTCGTTCCCTGCGCGAGGATTGGCGCGTCCCGGCTCGATTGCCTTTCTTCGTCGCCGGTTTTTTGCTTCCGGTGCATGTTCCTAGGTTCAATAGGCGGTGGGGCTGATGAGCCGAGGGCTCTGTTAGTGTCAGCCTCGGCTGTTATTTTGCTGCATTGGCATTAAGGATTAGCTTTGCGTGCGTAGCTATGGAGTCTCTAGTTTACGCTCATTGCCAATACGTAGGCGAAAATTCGCAGTCTCCGTGTTTTTTGATTCTTTGGAATGATGTTGCAGCTTCTGATCCGGCTTGGGGGATTTTTCGAAGTTCTCATACGTTGCTCGGTTTAGAGAATTGCAGCGAGGATGTTTGGCGGGACTAACCGTGAGTATTTCCTCTAGATTTTTAGTTTCTTCGGCAGGGTGGTTTGCTTGATCGAACCATTGAATCTCTTGTTCGTTGCTGATGCCTATTCCCTGCGATAATGCTGCTTTGTTTCTTTATGGATTTCTCGTCGGTTTGTGGGACTTGAGAGTTCCCTCGCGCGATGGATTATGACATTTTCCTTAACTTATATATTGCCGATTTCCAACCTTTTGTTGTCTGATGACTTTCTTTTTTTTGGAGCACTTTTCTCTTATGTATGCCACGAGTATCCAGCAATGTGTTTCCCCTTTTTTCTTTATGAACTTATCTCAGTTAATTCAATTCATCTTTCGCATATCATTTCAACACTGCTATTTTATTTGCTATGACTCGCTGGACACATAAAAATCCTACTTGTCGAGATAGCATTGTTGGATACTTCTTCTAAAGCAACTGAATGTCTGTTGCTTGCTATTATTGGGCCATGTGTATTTGTTTCTTCATACAATTGCTACTTTTTAGTGTCAGTGTTATTAGATTTGGATCTGGATTTTCTTTCATCTTTAGCTACAAGGATCATGTGCTTATCTTGTTTTATAGTGTTACTTTTACTGTCACCTTCTTTGGTTATGTTAATTCGGAGTGCTTTCTACAGCTTTTGGGCAATCATCTAGCAGTCCTTTTGGGTCCCAATCAGTCTTTGGGCAGGCAAGTAACCCAACCAATCCTTTTGCCCCAAAACCTTTTGGTAGCCCAAACCCTTTTGGCGCTCAAACAGGGAGCTCCATGTTTGGTGGAACTTCAACTGGTGTTTTTGGTGCTACTCAACCCCCTTCGCCTTTTTCTACTACATCTGCGTTTGGTGCTTCATCTTCACCATCTTTTGGAACTTCAACACCTGCTTTTGCATCATCAAATCCCTCTTTTGGAAGTTCTTCCTCAGCTTTTGGTGGTAAGTGATAAGTTATTACCCTCCTGATCATGAGGAACCTCTGAAAGTGAACTTTTCGATAGGCATTTGATAGGGCGCTCATTGATTCTTTGATATGGGAAGAATATTTGGAATTGGATTTTGATAACCTAGTTTTCAAACAGATCATGGGACAAGTTGAAGATTATCTTGAATTTTATCCTATAACTCAGTTTTTTTTTTGCTTGGCAAGTTGAGAGCGAGAATGATAGTCATTGGTCTGCTATTCAAATACAGCAGAAGCCAAAAGGCAAGCAACTTAAGTTATGTTTCTTTTGTAAGAAAGGTGAACTAGCGGGTTTGGAGATGCCATATTTGAATCAGCTGGATTTATCTAATTTAAAGTGCAATTAGGATCTTCTACGAATGCAAAATGCCACATAAACTCAAGGAAACTCAAGGGTCTAAGGAGGGCAGGCATGTTATTTATGTTTTATGTACCTGTGCATGAAATGAGCGCAATCACGATGAGAAATGACTAAGATGATTTGGGCATGTGATTTGCTTTTTGTGATACCCCTGAAACGTGGCAATACATTTAGTGACATGAGGGTCGAAATTCTTAAATTCAAGGTATGTGATCAGATTTGTAGGTTCTGGTCTTTGGATGCAAGTTAAACAGTTCCCATTTGTGTCATTCTGACTAAATATCTTGTACCAAATAATTTCCTTTTTCTCATGTGAGTTGCATGATACGCTTTGAAGTTTCCTTTTCTCATGTTCATTTTTGTCATGATGACATTTGATCAAAAGTTGAATAAAGATCTTTCAAGCACAGTGGTAAAAAATTCCCAATGTGGAATGTATGTTAGCTAATGCTTTTGTGGAAGTCAGAAAACAATCATAAAGGAGAGGATTGTTCACTACAAATGAGGGCTTCAAGCTTGCAAAGTGTAGAACAATGTTATTCCTAAATGTGTTTAAGGGGAAGAGATTCTTGTTGAGTATTTATTGGAGCATAAGGTTTTTTTTTTTTTAGGCTTTGCCTTGAAAGAATGTTGAGTTGTCAGAATTGGCCCATTGCAAATTATTTGTTGATGAGGATTTGTTTTCCTTTCATCCACTGTGAGTACTGGAGAGTTGTCTAGATTGGAATGTCAACTCTGATTATGTTACATTAAGGTATATAATTCGGCTCCGGAATAGATGAGCAACTAACCATAGCTAGCCTTGAGCTCAACAAAAATAAATTTGAATTTAGTTTCAACCGCCTGCTTCACATGCACCTTGCCTAATATTTGCTGGTGTTAGTTATTTTAAGTGGCATTGATTGTGGCAGGATCCATAGTACTTTAGTTGGTTCATTCAATCAATGTCTACTTCCCAATTGATAATCCTTTTACCTTTCATTGGTGGAAGTTTGCATTTTAGTCACAATTCTCTTTCCGTTCCTCTATTCCAATACTCAGTCACCTGGCTATTGTACTTCAAGAGTTATATTCCTTACTGAAATAGTAGTTGAATTTGGATCTTTTTTCTTTCCAAAGTATAAATGCAGTTGTTTCTCCATATATCTGGCTTACAAGCTGAGAATTTTTCTTCACTAATAGCCTTCTTTTTTAACAGGATCTTCTCTTTTTGTTCAAAAGCCTGCTTTTGGTGGGTTTGGTTCTACCCCTCAAACAAGTCCTTTTGGAAGCACAAGTCAGCCATCACAGCCAGCATTTGGGAGCAATGTTTTTGGTTCCTCCCCCACCTTTGGTGCATCAAGTCAGTCAGCATTTGGTGGTACTAGCACTCCTGTCTTTGGTCCTACCAGTACCTCTCCATTTGGAGCTACTAATCCTGCCTTTGGACAAGCAAGCACTCCTGCCTTTGGTGCTACAGGCACCCCTGCCTTTGGTTCAACTACCACTACATTTGGTAGCACAGGGACTGCATTTGGCTCATCAACCGCCCCAGGGTTCGGCACCGGGGGAGCTTTTGGGACTTCTAGTACACTTTTTGGATCTTCGAGCACCCCTGCATTTGGCACATCCAATCCTCCTTTATTCGGTGCGTCAAGTACCCCTGCTTTTGGTGCGTCAAGTACCCCGGCTTTCGGTGCGTCAAGTACCCCGGCCTTTGGTGCTTCCAGTACTCCAGCTTTTGGTGCTCCAAGTACTCCAGCTTTTGGGGCTTCTAGTAGTCCATCCTTCAGTTTTAACTCTTCTTCTGCTTTTGGCCAATCAACCTCTGCATTTGGTGGCAGTCCATTTGGAGCTACATCATCCCCTTTTGGATCCCAGATTGGTGAGTCTTGTAAAATGAATTCATTTTGCTCCATGAATGTTTTGGACTACTATTGTCTTCCAGTTTCCCCTTGGAATATCAAGCCTGCCAAAAAAAGGCTGGTCTTTCGGATTTCGTGTCATGGCTTGTTATTATAGCTTATGAATGAGATTTCACTGCAGTGTACTAGCTCATTATAAAAATTTGGTCTTTTCACATTATTTGTCATGCAGGAGCCCAGGCCACAACACCAACTTTTGGAGCTGGTGGTTTTGGGCAGTCACCTTTTGGAGGTCAGCGTGGGGGAAGTAGAGTGGCTCCTTACACACCGACAACTGAGGCAGATAGTGGTGCCAGTGGCAGTGGGACTCAGCAAGCTGGTAAGCTAGAGTCAATATCAGCAATGCCTGTATATAAGGATAAGAGCCATGAGGAACTTAGATGGGAGGATTATCAAGCAGGAGATAAAGGTACAGCTTTCAGAATGTTCTTTCTATATAAGTTTTGGCTTTAGCTGCATCGGCTGTATGCTAACCCGGCATAATTTTTAGGTGGGCCGAATCCTGCTGGTCAGTCTGCTGGTGCTATTGGCTTCGGTGCACCTTCTTCGACTCCTTCACCAGCATTTGGTCAATCATCTCCTTATGCTTCCAACACAACCTCCAATCCTTTTGCTTCTAAACCCTTCGGCAGTACTGGGTTTGGATCCTCGGCTACACCTAGCATTTCACCTTTTGGTTCTTCAACCGCGTCAACTACACCTCTCATGTTTGGATCGACTTCAACTCCTGCATTTGGTGCCAGTTCATCTCCATCCATTTTTTCTTCATCAGGCCCTTCTGCATTCGGTTCATCACCATCAATTCCAACTATGGGGAGCAGTCCATTTGGCTCTGGTTTTACCTCTCAGTCCTCTCCATTATTTTCATCTTCTGCGCCATCCTTTAGCCAGCCTGGCTCTGCCTTTGGACAGAGCACTTCTACTTTTGGACAGTCCGCGTCTATCTTTGGACAGAATACATCTCCTTTTGGTCAGACGACTACTCCTTCCTTAGGTCAAACAAACTTATTCAGCACTCCTACTAGTGGGTTTGGGGGAAATATGTTCCCAAGCACTTCTTCACAGCTTCCTTCTACAACTCCAGCTGGATTCAGTCAAATAAATGTAAGTTGATTTTGATTTAAATTTTATTGCAGCATCATATGTGTAGTTTCTGCTTTTTGCAGTTTTATTTGTTCTTGTATAATTGTTTAAGTTTTTCTCCTCCGTTGATACTTTTTTAGGTTAACTTATAGTTTTTTTTTCTTTTTTTCTTTTTTGGGGATAGGAGGGTGGAGTGGGTTCACTTCTTCTCTTTTAATCAAATGTGATGTTTTATCTGCAGCCCTCCTTCTCGATCCCCTTTCAATCATCTCAACCCGCCCAAACAACCAGTCCTTTTGGCTTTAACAACTTGGGTCAGACACAAACAGGTTATTTGAGTTCATTAAATATGTCTGTCTTTTCTTTTGGTGTCAATAGATGAATTTGTATGTATATTATGCTGATTTTATTTCTGTTCTGTGGCGTCAGCTGGTAGCAGCGGTTTTGGTACCCAAAATATGTTTGGCCAGAGCAACCTCGGAAATCCGTACGTCCTTTTACACTATAGTTCCTCTTTCTTTATACAACTGCATTGGGACTCTCACCTGATTTGGCGCTACCTGTGTTCTAATTATTTAGTTGTATTATCTTTTCGTTCTTTCTGTTGCTTACTTACTCTTCGTTGGCAAATAAACGAAAGAATTTTGCACTGTGCAATTAATTAATGATGCCATGCCCATGCTCAACAGGTCGGCCAACCTGACCTCTGCCGTCATGCAACCAGTTCCTGTCACCAATCCGTTCGGAACCCTTCCTGCAATGCCTCAAGTATCAATCGGCCGAACTGGGACTAGTTCTTCTATTCAATACGGAATTTCCAGCATGCCAGTAAGTAAAGATGATCTTGCTGTCTTACATGAGATGATTACGAGCTTGTTGACCTGTTTGAATTTCTTCGTCGGTTTCTCCGATATGGAAGACTACTTTCCATTTGGTTGCTAATTTTGCATTTTTTTTTTGTTTAGCTTATGCTGTGTAGAAAGTGATCTAATCTTTTAAATCCTGTTGTCTAGGTGGTGGAAAAACCTGCTCCTGTCCGTATATCCTCTTTGTTGACATCCCGGCATTTGTCACAGAGGCGGATTAGGTTGCCAGTAAGGAAATACCACCCTAAGAGTGATGCACCAAAGGTGAAAGTGGGTTTACTTTACTGATGTGCTCTACACCTGTTACATTCGAGAACATTGATCTAGTGATGGGACAATATCAGATCTATTCTCTCTTTGGCCAGAGAATACTGGGAATATGCACTTTCTGCTTAATATACTCTTTTCTCTTGTGCTACAGTGAACCTCACTATTGGATTGTCATTCCAGGTTCCCTTTTTTAGTGAGGATGAAGAAACACCTAGCACGCCAAAGGCTGATGCACTTTTCATTCCTCGGGAAAATCCAAGGGCTCTGGTTATCCGTCCATCTGAGCAGTGGCCTTCAAGAACTAGCACAGAAAAACCATCTCCATTGAAGGAAACATCTGGACCCAGGCAGGAAAACGGTAAGATTCTTATGTCTGGGTCTTGCTGTATAGTTCTGTAAATTTGACGAATAAGGTGTGGTGATTTTTATTGCTCGTGATGACATCTTAATTTCGTCATAAGATGCTGAGTTATGATTTGCTTTTGTCATCCTCTTGTGTTTCACAGAGCGATTCTATATAACTAATCTCTTTCAAAATGATTTAAATTCTGACATGAATTGACACGTTTATACATTATTATATAGCAAACCTGAAAGTGACACGGATTGACTCCAAAATTATAACATACGTAAGTTTTATAGCACGATAAAGAGTAGTGTTTCAGGTTACACGACTTGACCCTATTAATCTGAATATAACAGTGAAAATGAGTAGCTAGCCCTTGTATACATATCTTTTTTTCCATATTTCTTGATTACTCATTAACCTGGGTTATTGTTTTAGTTTCTGAATTCTGGTTTTGCCATTTTGGACTCCAAAGTGAATGCAATGCAATTGTCTATGTTCATTTGCCTTTGCTCCCTCTGATACCTTTTCTATTCGAGTTTCTTGAGGAAATTGATGCGTTATTGTGGCCGACTTTTCACTTATGTTGCAGTCTTTGCGTAATTTCACTTTTGAAGTTATAGCTTTTGCTGAGGAAATTGTAAGACCATAGACAAAGAACACATGTTCTTATGTTTCAAATTTGAATAATTTTTAGTCGTCTTTACATATATTTTTACTCAAAAATCAAAAGCAAAGTCCGGTGGGGTAAGCATTGGATGCTTTTTTTTTTCTGAAGTAATGTTTTATTCTATCGATAAGTGAAAAGCTTCTCCTAACAAAGCTGACATTTTTGTGTCTGATACTACTTCCTCAAACAATCTTTAGTCTAATTCGGGATGACAAAGTAGTCTCTAAGAGGCGACTCCAATCACAGAGATGTTACTGGTTTGGAATTATGCAGAATTAGTTTCATTTAGAAGGTGTGAAATATGTAGACAGACATGATTAATATTGTGGATCTGAAAACCTTACGTGATTAACTTAATTATTATTTCCAACTAGCAACAGGAGGTCTAGATGAAAACGGTTGTGTGAAGGATCAAACAGATCATGTTAGAGGCAGCCACAAATCAAATGGAGTCCATGATGATCACTCTGTTCAGAAAGGTGACTCCTCGATGACGCTCAATGGACACAGGGCTGGTGAGGCTGCAATAGTGTATGAGCATGGTGCAGACATTGAGGCGCTAATGCCCAAGCTTCGTCACTCCGATTACTTCACTGAGCCTCGAATCCAAGAGCTGGCTGCCAAGGAAAGGGCTGAGCCAGGGTTCTGCCGCCGTGTCAAGGACTTTGTCGTGGGGCGGCATGGATATGGAAGTATCAAGTTCATGGGTGAGACTGATGTTCGACGGCTTGATCTTGAAACCCTTGTCCAGTTTAACAACCGAGAGGTGATTGTTTACATGGACGACAACAAGAAACCTCCTGTTGGACAAGGTCTCAATAAGCCAGCTGAAGTTACACTTCTAAACATCAAATGTAGCGACAAGAAGACTGGACAACAGTGGACAGAAGGGCCTAAAATTGAGAAGTACAAGGAGATGCTCAAGAAGAAGGCCGAGGATCAAGGCGCTGAGTTTGTGTCGTATGACCCTGTCAAAGGAGTGTGGAAATTTAAGGTCAGCCACTTCAGTAAGTACAAGCTTGAAGATGAAGTTGATGATAGGGATGTATCTGCTACCTCTTGAGTCCTAATTTTAAGAAGGATGGATGGTTGAGATATTGTAATTTTAGGTCTTGTGGAAGCAGTTTTGGGTTTTGTATAGCACCAGCATGATGTTTTGAACCGTGTTTCGTTGGGCTTTGTAGTCTGTATTTTGCTTGTTTTCTGCTGGTATCTGATATCTTTCCCAATCCTCTGTAATCTTCTGTGTCTTTCTATATGACTTGAAACTGTATTTTGGGCTGGTGCCACAAAGATTGGTGGGAAGAGAACGTGTATTTACGAAATTGGACGAGAATGGAGAGAATTTCGCATGCTTCATGGTCACTCTGGCCACACATCTATTTGTTTCATCTGGGTGGTGTCGTGCATAATTGAACTGCCTCCTGAACAGAAAGGGATTTTCCAAAGGAAGGGCTCATGCCCCATTGATGGTGACCCGGGTCTGGCTGTTGATACGAGTGTGGCTGTTAGGGTCTCAAGTCCAGGTTGGGGGTCCCGAGTTTGGGCACTGGGGTCCTGTTTCTGGTCCTCAAGGCCTTAATCCCGACCCCCGAGTTTGGGGGGCTCGAGTCCGAGCACTGGGGCTTCGTGTCTGGTGTAGGGAGTTTGAGTCCAGTTGTCCAGCACCTTCTGAAGCTTGATCCAGTGTCTGGTGTTGCGGTTCGAACTTGTCACATGTTTACGACTGTGCGATGTTGCACACAATGCAGCGTAATTCTCAAGCGACAAATGTCCCTGAGCACTCGTTAATACTACTCATCCCTAAAAGAAGAAAAAAAATATTTTTATATTAAATATCCTAGTCTAGAAGCATGCGGGCCCGAGGTGCCAGGGCCACGAAGTGATAAGTGAGCTGTGACACCGGGTTCCCTAGTTCGGCACAAGGACCCGAGCTCAGGTGTCGGTAATCTAGATCTGAACGTTTGGGCGCCTGGGACTTGAGTTCAATGGCTGAGATCTTAATTTTGGTGGTTGGGCACCTAGGTCGGGCCGCTAAGGTCTCAGGTCTGGCCCTGGGTTGGGCCGTTGATGTCACAGGTTGAGGCATGCGAACCCGATCGTCGGAGACAAGTCGGATGAGCTCGATCATAGGTTGACGGGCCCAACAGTTAGGGACCCGAGTCAATGTTGGGCATCGTGGTCTGGGGTTTAAAGGTCGGGAACTTGGGTCCAAGCACTGGAGTCCCGACTCAAACCGCTTGGAGAGTGTTACAACAAACGAAGTATTCCACCCGATAACTCGAGTCATAGGTGTTAGTCTCGATCCAAATTGAAATCTAGTCAAAAGATGACATTAGATTTTTTTTATAGCAAAAACCATTTTTCATAACTTACGTGTAAATATTCATTGATATTAATTAGTTTTGTTAATCATTGTCCAACAACAAAATATGAGAAAATCGTTACTTGGCCATTGTCTATCCACAAGACAATAGGATCCAAGTTCCTCCGAGAAATGATCTTGACACGCTAAATGTTTAGTAGTTTAATTAAACCGCGTATTAACTTGCATTCCATAATTAAGAAGTAAATCTATCAGATGTATCAACTATTGTTCACGCGATTCAACTAGTTCAACAAAATTCTTGAATTTCTAGTTTGCTTGTGACTCGAATTGGTGCGCTTGAGGAAGCCCGAAGCCGAAGTGTCGAGACTGTGATGCCGGAAACATGATTCTGATTGAATGGATCGGTTGCCCAAAGCGCGAGTTGCTCTGATGGTGTCCAACCAGTTGCGCCGGACGACGGACCAGTGACAAGTAGACTCCACCTCTTTTTCAAGCATCCGCACATCGTTCTCTTTTCATGAATTGGAGGAATGTGTTGCTTCAGAAAGACTTGAGAAATACTCTTTGTGATTGTACACAAGTCGAAACCAAGCAAATAACGTCACAAGTCTCTCAGCACAAGCCAAAGCATACAATTTCACACCCTCATGGCCCTTCCTTTCCCTCGGGAGCTTCGGCATATGGGAAATGACTGTTTAAACTCATTCTTGAGAGCAACATCCTAAAAAATAAACAGCCAGACATGGATTGGATCTCAATAAAGAAAACATGTTTCCTTTTGTTTTCTCCAATGCAATTTTTTCGATTATTTGATACACTCAATTGTCATTTTGGATTTGGACCGACAAAATATCATATGGGAAAAATTGGGGATGCATACTCAATTAGAAGGACTTAGAAGGATAGTGAAACTCTTGGGTCCTAAAACCCAATCAAGCAAAAAAGAAAGTCCAGCTCCACGTTTGTCATATGAACATGTATGGCATTACAGAGAAACTCATTGGGTTGCAGTTAGTTATTCACCTATTAGATGAGTTACTCAAGGAAAGGTGGCATGTTGTGGGAAGAGTAAAATAAGCAATGATTGTTTCCTCTATGAAATGAATTCATAGAGTAGGAATGCTTCATCCATGTCCATCATACCCAAAAAGGAAAAAGAATAAAAAGAATATAAAGGTCAATCATCCATTTACAACATGATTTATCATCAGTCACTGCATGTTTTGATAAGTTCGTTGATGTTCTTGTCCAAGATAGTGATATGATCTGATTGTCAACCCACAACGGATTCACAGCATTAAGGGTAGAAGCCACAGAAGGCATTCTTCCCCAAAAAAGGCGATTTAAGGCAAACAAGTATCTGAAACAAAGGAATTTGCAAGATCTTTCTTCAATCAATGATGATCTTCTCATAATGCTTACATGTATTTTAACTCAGATAAAACCAGCAGTAGATTCAAAGGTTCACAACAAAATGCGGATATCTCGCATTTCAAGCCATTGCAACATGACCATGTAAAGCAACTAGGCAAATATGAAAATAAGAATTGAATGAGAAGCTATGGCATTGAATCCTAACCTTCTTGCTCCACATAAATGGACTGATATTGAACAAAAGTTCTCTCATTCTTCACACTAACAAATCCCAGTCCCCGTTAAAAAACGAAAAATGGACAGTGTACATATAACTACAATTTCAGCATCAAAACACAAAATACCCATTAATCAACTACCATGGCTTCAGAGCCTCCATTAGCATCCTCCAATCCGTTCTTCTGTTCTTCTGCAGCAATCCGCATCTCCTCAATCAAAATCTTTTGATCTTCCTCCAAAGTACTTTGCAGCTCCTCCACCTATATATAAAATGGAACCGAAAGTTTTTCAAGATGAGTACTTATGCACTATTCACCAAGTGGAATAGTTAATCATCTGTAAGAGGAAATAATCTAAAATTTGTTGGAAAAAACGGTCATATATCAGAGGAAGAAATAGCATCTAGCAGGTACGACCACTGGCAGACAAATTTGTTAAAAGGTTAGGCCACAGTAAAACCAACTCCGGAGGAATCCCACCAAAAGCCGAAAAAGATAACGTAATAATAGTACCATATATCTCAAGACAAAACAGCTCTGCACATTATTCTAACATAAGAGCTTCTCAATTCGGCGACGACTTCAATTATATGTTTATGGGGATTGCTGAGTAGTTAACAATGAGAGAGATGTGAGAGTGCTAGAGGAACAATAAGTATGGAGGTCTGTTCTGTTGAATTTGTAAGCAAACTGGTTAACTGAGGATGGGGACACGCATGGTTATAAACTAGTTCTATCAATTCACTCAATACTGGCTTGACTACAAGATAATTTACAAGGACAGTCTTCAATCATGCTTAACACGAGTCTTTTAAACATATCATGTCGAGGAGTTAGGAAAAGCAAGTGCTGATTCAAATAACGACTTTTGCAACATACCACATGCAATAACAGGGAAAATTGCTTTCTACGAAGCTCAAGCATTCTTGAACTTGCTGTATTCTCAGCCTCAAGAGCTGCAATCTCTCTCTCCAGCTCTGTAATGATCTTCTGTGTCTCCGATCTCGGTGGCTGCATAGCAATCAACTTTCTAATTGCCTCACACTCCTCCTTATGCTTCCTCTCAATCTTACTCTCCTCAAGTTGCTTCTTCAGCTCTTCTATATCAGCATGCGCCTGCAGAATCTGCCTGTTGATGTCATCTTTCAACTCATTGAAATTATCCTTCTCTCTGACGTTAGCACTGACAACTGCCTTGCTCTTTAGAAGAGGAATCTCAAAAGTAGAAAGCTCCTGTAAGAAGGCTCTAGACAATTTCTCACACTCACCATAGTTATCTTCATCCTTCTCAACTTCAACAACAAAGGAGGTGAATTTCTTTTGAAGTTTCTTCAATGGCGGTTCACCTCTTGTTGTTGTGGTTCGGGTTAATAGTCTATGCTTTATGATTATGTCATCTTCAAGAGGGCCAAATGCATAATTTGCTGCCATTGTTTCCCCCCTCCCCGAAACTTTCCTTCCCTTTGCAGACATCTAGCCAGCTGAAGCAGATGGGCTATCCAATACTGAAATAGAACTGTTTCTGCAGCTGTTACAAACATCTGGAATGATCAACAAGCAGTAAACTTACTGATAACCAAAACCACACCGTAGATTGCTCTATATGTGAATATGGTTGCATGCATAAGATGAGACAAGTGTTTGGACCGAAACTAACCAGCATCTTGGACAGCACGACGTATCAAATATATTCTAGATACTGAAAGAGGGAGGCTTTATGAACGTTCTGATTTACGCAACTGACTTGAACTAAATATGCTGAAAGTTTCGAACTTTCAAGTCAAATTTCTCTGAGAAATTTTCACGAACATCTAGCGGGCAATTATGACAAAGTCGAAACAAATTTCACTTTCCAGCTCCAACCATCTTCTCCGAACTGCAGAATCAAATTAACCCAAGACAGAGTCGAAGCAATTTTATCTTCCTGTACCAGCCATCTTCTCAGAACCAACACCATAAAGCAAATCCCCCCCCCCCCCCCCC